>JBBMOI010000003.1:46185000-46365000 GCA_038088405.1 Porites divaricata
GATAATAGACCACTAGTTGGATTTTACCAGAAACTCATAAGGGGTTGTTCAACCCCTTATGGGTTTCTGATTTTACTAATAGTCAGTATTACCAGGAGACTATATAGGCTACTATCATTATAACATTTCTTAGAACCCCCTCACCCCAGAAAAATACTTGCGATTGTGCTGCCTTTCATTGTTCAAAGCAGCATCTTTGTAAGACATTACACTGGACGAAAAAAATGGATTTACCTCCATAGCAAATTTGGAGCAAACCATCTGCAAATACCACATTTGCTTAATTTTGCTCAATTTTGCCGCATGACGTAGGACCAAATTTGCCATAATTTTGCATTAATGGCAAAGGTGGTAAATGCCGCATTTGCCTGAAATTTGCTTCGTGTGTAAAAACAAGGATAACCTTTACTTTATCAAGGCATTTACAGGGTAGTTAAATTTGATAGCAAAACTGACATTTGTCAGGCTTTTGCCCAAATGGGCAAACGCGATCGAAGATGAATTATTGAACGCTTTTGCTCTCTATGGCAAATTCGGTCAAAGTAGTATTTTCCCACATTTTTGCTCAATGTAGCAAAAATGACCAAAACTCATTTTTCGATAGTTTTGCCCAGGATAGTAAAACTGAGCAAAAATTCAACTTATTTGTGTTTCGCCTAGTGTAGTAAATAAGGTCAAATTATCACTTCTTCCGTATCTTTGCTCAGTGTGGCAAATATGATCAAAATAGTCGTTTGCCACTGTTTTGCTCAGGGTAGCAAACTTGGTCAAATACCACTTTATTTTCAATTTTGCTCAGGATGGCAGATATGATCAAAACAGTAGTTTCCTATACTTTTCCCCATTGTAGCAAAGTTGATCAAATATCAGTTCTTCTGTATCTTTGCTCAGGATGGCAAAATAATATTGCCATGATAGCAGTTTTCGATACTTTAAGTCTGGTAAACAAAGTTGGTTAAAATATCACTTTTTACACTTTCGCTCAAGATAGCAAATTTGATCATCAAAACATCATTTATTTGGTACCATAAATGACTGACAAACAATTTACACAGCAACCAAAATTCAAGAATAAAATGACTTTATTATCTTTAATATAAACTGTACAATAAAAAGTTAAGATAAATAAAAATAAAGTTCCATTGGCCTCTGCAGGGCACTGCATGTACCACAAAATATACGCCTTTAAATAAAAAGCAGTATGAAACTAACTAAATTCATACGTGTACAAGAATATACATTGCGTTTGAAAGTACAAGTCAACACTAGCTGGTTCATAATTATCTAATTAGGTTGGTACAGGTAAAACGTAACTCTATTTGAGTGATACACTTCAAATATACTCTTTCTAGATTCAACTGATACTATTGGCAAATGGTCGTACGATAACAACACGTACACATCACTCCCAATGTGGGTGTGACATCCTTACTAATGGAAAGAATATCAACCACAGAAAATAAAATTAGCTTCAAAATTAATTATTATGAAAAGCAATATTCCTCTAATAATTATTTATAACAACTTGTTTTCTTCTGATAAATATTATCCACTACCCAAAATAGGCATGAGTGAATCAAAGGAACAGTAATTGAGGATATTTGTGAGAAAAATGTCTCCTTGCATTTTATTCCTACTAACTTTTTCATTAAATATATGATATATTTTTTTTGCAACAGGTGTTAAAGTAGAAAGCAGAAATGCCTCTTTCTGTTGACTCTGCATTTGTTTCATTAAGACTCTTTTAAGTATAAATAAAAACTGAAATAAATTAATTCCCCAGTCATTCAAAAGCAGAACTGATAGTGTCTCACAGGTCACCAGGCTCTAATAGAGCACAGCCACGGCTCAACTGTATGTCTACATAAACCGTAAAACTGGTCAAAACCTGAGAACCGTTATTAAGGCAACCCACATGTTGCTTAGAACAAAAATTAATTGTGGCTATTTGGCATGATAAAGCGAAAGCAGTTACTCGCAAAATAAACTAACAAAGATCCCTCAACATCATTGAGCTGTACAAAAGGTATAAACAAGGTTTGCACCCTTTTTCAGAAACAATTTTCCAGGACTTTTCAAGACTTCAGATTGTTTTTTCCAGGACTCCAAAATTCAACCCCTCCAAAATTCAAACCCTCTCACTCTCAAAAATTTTGCTCATTTGTTTTCGGGAATACGTTATTACTTTATTTAGTTTAACAGATTTCCAGGACTTTCCAGTCCTGGAAAACATGAAAACAAAATTCCAGGACTTTCCAGGATTTTCAGGACCCGTGCGAACCCTGTATAAATAATGAGGTATTGTCATTTAAAATGTGGAACAATAATACAGTGGTCACTCGGAATGACACTTTTGCTTCAAGATCTGGCAAACTTGTGCCGTCACTCGCAAAATGAACCAAAATTAAGATTTCACAATATCACTGAAGTAGTTATAATAGGATGCTTTGGATCTCAACTCAGCCACACTTTTTTCCGTCATTTTCCCGATTAATCTTGTCATTTAACCCCAAAATTCAATGACGGAAATTAATCAGGGAATTTTTTGTACTCTTTCTAACTATTTTCAAAAATCTAAAACTCAATTAATTCAGTCATTTTCCTAATTAATTTACCCCAATTTTCAAAAACTTTCAAAGTTTCAAAACTCGTTTAATCCCGTCATTTTTTGTACTTTTCTGTCATTGAAACGTGGGTAACTTGACAAACTTAATTGCTCGCTTTCCCTGCGGGAGCGCTCGCGGAAAATGACGGAAAAAAGTGTGGCTGAGTTGAGATCCAAATCATCCTATTATAACTACTATAGCACCCCCAACCCCCCGACATCTCTATTAGCCACTTATTTATATTGGTAAGCGCATAGTAACCTGGCCCCAAAGGATTGCGGAGCCGCGAAGCGGCGCAGCTTTCCGGGGACCGGGCTGCAATCACCAAATTAAATAACTTGCTAAACCCAACAAACCCAACAAACTCGAAAAATTAGCTAAATTCCAAAAACTAGTAAACATAACAAACTTATTTAATCAGAGAAAATGACAGTAACTTAGTTGAGATCCAAATCATCCTATTATAACTACTATAGGATTAGTTGAGTTAGAAAAATAAAATTGAATTTGGCTTAAAGAATTAAAATAATTATATATAGTACAATGGGATTCGAGTCAGCAAAGAACACTTATGAAGTTGATGGAGTAATATTTGCATCAATGTTTGTCTATAGAACTATTAAAAGTATTAACAAAAATCTTCAATTTCTTTATACACCAGGTTCTGAAAGTAATGATTACGAAACAATAAACCATTCTTCAGTGAGAGATAATCCTGAAGAATTTAAAGCCATACTCGATAGAGTTGACGAGCTGATTAATAGAATTACAAATATTGATGATACTAAATATTTTATATATAAAGAAAAACGTGGTGATGCTTTTTTTGATAAATTTGGTGGGATAGTAGATTGTATGAATGAAGTGGTACATACAAAACCCGAAAATCATTTTGAAAGGAGAATAAGAGATATTGTGAGAGATTTAACTTCTATAGGAATTGACCCATGTTATTATCATCAAGTCTAATATCATTGTTTGATATAAGACTTTTCACCAAAAATAAAACTGGTGGCCACCAGACCTTCTCATTTTCTCATCTCTCACCCTTGCTCCCTCCTGAGAAGGTTTTTATTTATTTATTTACCCACAGGCCGGCCATTTACAGGGACCCATAGGCCAGTCATTTACAGGGCTTTTTCCATTTATTTATATTTATTTCCTTGTTAATGATGAAGCCGTGGGGTTTTTACCTCATCATTAACAAGGGTATCTGGCTACCGACATTAACTGAAAGGCCCCACGTTTTTCCAATCAGTTAATGATTTCACTCAAGATACATCCTTGTACTATTTCAAATTGACCTTATATATGTGTCAAAGTTAATATTTACATAATTGTGGGATGTATATTGTGTCCTCTGGTAATACGCAGTCTAAGTGTGGTTGTTTACATTCAATTTTAATGAGATGCAAAAATGAGCCACCTGCAAAAATAATCTAATCAAATATTAAAATGGAACAACGCGACGATGTTTTTACTGATGAAGATAAAGATTTTATAGTTGATGATGGAGATAATTACGATGAAGATCCAACATATGTGCCTGGTATGGAGGAGCATAAATATGTTGTTACAGGTAAAGATTATGATAAATTAAAGAAAAAGGCTAAAAAACTCGGTGCTGAATCTCTTGATTATTCAAAGCGAAAAAATAACAAATATGTAGTGACACTTCCAAATGGAAAAAATTTACATTTTGTTTCGTCTAAGTATTCAGACTTTTTGATACATCAAGATGAAGAGCGAAAATTTCGCTATCTCACTCGAGCAAAGAAGATTAAAAACAAACAGGGACAGTTAACTTTTCAAAATCCTGAATCGGCTAATTACTGGAGTGTTAAACTTTTATGGGATGATAAATAAAAAGTATTTAAAAAATAAAAAAATATTATAAAAATGCAGCTGTCAAGTTACGATCAGATTACTCAAGAAAATATTATTTTTAATGAAGCCAAAGAATTCAAAGTAACAGATAGTAATATCAAATACAAACGTATCCCAATTGAAATCAAATATCCAAATGGAAAGAAAGGAGCTTTGGTAATCGAAACTCCGCTTCTTTTTTCTTTTGGAGTAAATGAGAAGAAAAACCAAGAAACAGGAAAGTTAGTTGGTTATTCTATACCAGTCTGCCTCTGGAGTAAAGACGCATCTCCAAACTCAGAAGAAAAAGCATTTTTTGATGTTATAATTAATGTTGTGAAATTATGTAATTTTCATTTAGAGAGTGAATACGGCGCTGATGTTGCATCATCTCTGTCTTCGCCATTCTATTATAAACAGATTGATTATACTGATAAGAAAGGAAAAAAGAAAACAAAAATAGATTCCTCATCTGCTCCAGTTTTATACGCAAAACTTATTTACTCTGAGAAATCAAAGAAAATTCTTTCCCTTTTCAAAACAAAAAAAAGTAACGATTTAAATCCTTTTAAATATATTGATCAGTATTGTAATGTGAAAATGGCATTGATAATCGAAGGATTATTCATTAGTAAGAGTGTTGTATCTCTGCAGATAAAAGTGCATGAGTGCTATGTAAAACAATTAAAGCCTCGAGAATCTTTACTAACAATTCACAAAGAAGAAATCGAATCGAGCGACGATGATGTAGAAAGTGATACTGAAGGGATTGAGTAATATAGGAATTATGTTTTTAATACAAATACTGTATTAAAAATCAACCAGATCCTTGAAACTCAACCATGAATTAAATTTGTCAGGGTATCCATTCCATTTTACTAATGCCATTTTTTTCTTGTTATCTCGTTTTATAACTTTTTCTATTCTAAATGTCTGCTGTTTTGATTTCTGTAATTCTTGCTCGTAAAAAGAGCCCTTAATTGGTTCTCCCATCAGATCAACAATACTATAAGTAACAGGTTTTGTTGGAATAATTTTATCAATCACAAATATCTCCTCTGTCCAGTTTGGTGTGTAACCCTCATCAAATACTTTTCTCTTATACTTTGAAATTCTAACTTTATCTCCAACAGAAAACTTTGGTTTACCCGGTTTCAAGTAAATCGAATCACCATACAAATTAGACCAAACTTTTTTTTCATTCTTCTTTTTACTCGCTTCAACAGGTGTCATTTTAACACTAGAATGTCGTGTATTATTGTAATCATCAACTAGTTTATCTATCTTATCAAAGTAAACAGCATTGTTATTCACAGTAAACATCTTCCACATTTTGTTCTTCATTGTTTTATTCCATCTCTCAGCAACACTAGATTTTTCTTCATTTTCAGTGTGATACAGTTTAATTCCTTCTTTTTTCAGAAAATCTTTGAAATGTTTACTGATAAACTCAGTACCTTTATCTGTCCATAACATCTTTGGTTTACGTTTACTCTTAAATATTTCAGCAAATGCTTTAATGACAGTTTCAGTTTTCTTGTCTTTCAAACCTCTTATCCATCAATACCGTTTGATATCACTGTTCTTTTTGAAAAGTTTCTTGTGATTGGTTTGTGAAGTTCATCGGCTAATTGTTGAAACCAATCACTACTCACGCCGTTTTGCGTTTTTTGCCTGCAAACCAAGTCCAAGTTTTTTCTTTGTATTTATCAAGAATCGTGCTGTTGATCCCCACTTTGGCATTTCACCATATGGAATCTGATCCAATGATTGCACCATCTCTTTATCACAATCACCTTTGTTTTTTTCCCATATCATAACAAATATCATGATAAGCAGCTATCTCATCAACTTTGTTATATGGTTTGACACGCCACTCTGTTACTTCTCCAGTTTCTGGATCATAACTTAATTGTTTATCCAAAGGATTATAAGGTCCCATATATTTGTATTTACCTGGAGTCCATCCTGCTTTTGGTTTTGGGAGTTTTCCAATCCATTTATGAATATCACCACCTCCGGCGCACGAAGCGGTTCCACTTCCAAAACTTAACAGAGGATTATTTTCCCAAAAGTGATCATCAATGATAATTCGATATTGGGTTCTTAATACCTGCGGCCATGTATCTGGATTAGATGAAATAATGTTATTCATATCTGCTAAAGCTTCTGGGTTTTTTCTCAAAAAATGTTGTTTTATACATTCTACTAGAAGGTTTTTCAAATTTAAAAAATAATTCTGGATTACTACCTTTGCGTATTATTCCCATCTTTTTTTCTTCAGCAGCTGTTGGTCTTCTCCAAAATTTACTTGATGTAATACCATGGTCAGAACCAAAAGCTGATTTCATAATATCCCCAGATTTATATCTATCGTAAACTGGTTTCAAAGATGGAATTAATTCTTGTGTAGTGGACATTGCAATATCTGGTGCTTTTTTTACAACAGTCATTGGATCACCACCTCCGGTGCGCGAAGCGGTTCCTGCACCCCATCCCATTTCCTTAACAAAAGAGTTGTAAGACTTACTGTAACCATTTGCTTTTGCTTTTTTATATTCATCTTTGTAATACTTAACTTTTGCTAAGGCTTCTTCTTTTGGTATTTTGTATACTGGAGCAAACAGATCAGGGTCAGTTAATAGTTTATATCCTTTTTTTAAATCAACTTGAAAGGGTGAGCCATATACACCCGATTTTAATGCATCATCAATTAAACCACCCCCAGTGCGCAAAGCGTTTCCAGCCCCATCCAAATCCTTTCTATTAGTTTTATATCTTTTCTTTGGTCTAACTTTGGTTGAAAGCTGATCCATTGCTGATCCAACACTATCCTGAATAAAAGGAGTCAATTTATTAATCCCATAATTTACAGCTTTATTCTGTAGTTTTTTATTTCTCATTAATTCACTTGCTCCATACCGCCCCATTTCGACTGCTTTTCGTCCCATCCAAGGTAAAGCGTGTTCAGTAAATGCTTCTGCAGCTGTTCCGACAACAGTGTCAAATAAATCACCGCCCGCCTTCTCAGACGGGCTAACTAGTTTTTTGTTTTTACATATCTTACTTTTTTAGTCCCACAAACTGCACATCTACAATAAAATTGAGTTCTTCCTCTTTTGTCAGTTTGGTAACCACTTGGCTCTGTGCAAGGAGTTACTCTTTTATCTACAATGCAATAGGATTCTTTCATTTTAGTATAATGTTTAGATAAAAATGTCATCAAGGGAGCAATTTTTAAAAAAGTGAACTTGAGAATATTTATGAATTGTTAAATGATAGTTTTGAATATGTTGGTTTTGAAGATGAAGAAATGTTTTTAAAAATATTTAAGCTTTTGATGGAAATAAGGGAAAAATCATATACTATTCGACGAGTTGCGAAAAGGCATAATATAATTATGGAATAAAATGGAAGCCAAGTTTTTTGCAGAAATTACAAAAAATATGGATATTAATACACTCAAGGAATTTGAGAAAGAAGTAAGGACAAAAATAATTGATGAGCTTGAGATTCTTAGAAATAAAAATGATCATCTTTCACGAGTTTTGATGGTTGGTGAATGTGAGATGTGGAGAAAAATAAGAAATGAAGATTATTCTTGGTTGAAAATAAAGAGTGATAAAAAGAAAAAACTTTTTAGGCTTATTGATATTTACATGAAATTTGCTGATATCATTGATAATGTTAAAGTATTAAACGAAAAAGTTGAGCAGATTAAAGAACTGCAGAAAGAAGATTAAAACAAAGGGCATAGATTAAATATATCATTATATTTAATCTTAATTTTTGGTTTTAACCACCAAAGTAAGCTTTTATAAAATCGCTGTTGTCGTCATCAAAATGAGGATTATGTATTACATCTAAAATACTACTCCCCATTTGTCTTTCTAGCAAATAGTATAAACACCAATAACCACATAAAACAGTGTTTCTATTTTGTATTTCATCCATCGAATAAACTATTTGTTTTCCAGAAGAGTTAAAATACTTCAAAGCCTCACTTGGCATTATTAAACCAAATGGATCAAAGTACTCAACTACCAAATCCAAGTTTCTATAACAAACCCAGTGTGTTCCAGGTCCTTGAATATCATCAAGATTGATTATTCCACATTCTTTTTTAATCTTTTTTGGTAAACGGTCTCGACTGTAAATCCCTCTGAGATGTTTTATACCAAGTGTCTTTACCCATTCCATCAAGTCAAAATTTGATAAAGGTTTAATCACAAAATGTCTCCTAATATGGGAATTGAGTTGAATGGGCTGTTTTTTCCCAGTAGCAAACCCTTGCCTTTGGGCTTTTTTTTTTTTAACTCCCATTCCTATTGGGTTTTTCCAATTACCATAAAAGGGTGGAGGTTGATATGGATAGCCTTCTCCATGTCTAGGAACATAAACATTTCTTGTATTTCTTGACGTCCCCCTATCAACCTGTAAACCAGAGCCAAACAACTTTGGAAGCAGACTAACTGCCATTGGAATTCCAATCGATGCAAGTGTTCCTAGGAATCCTCCTTCTATTTGTTGTTGAGTTGGTTTAATAACAAGTCGACCTCCTGTTTTAAAAATTTTGTTAATCTGGTCTATTTGTGCTTTGGTTAACTCTTCAACAATTTGATTTAACATTGGGAAAAACTTTTTTGGAATTGTAATCCCTTTACCAAACATTTTTTTCATTCCCAAATCTCCCAATGCAGATGCGGCTCCAGTAGCAAGTGCAGGAGCAACTTTGGAAATCCCCTTTATTGCATAAGGAAGAGCTTTTGAACCGAGACTTATTAAACTAGAGAATAAGTTTCCACCATGTTTTACTGAATGCTTAATTTGTTTTTTACTTATTTTTATATCTGATCCTGTTCCATTTGCTAGTGATTTTTTTATTCTCGCAATTTGTCTTTGGGTCAACATTAACTCATCTGATCCTCGAAGATGAGAATGTTTTAATCGTAAAGTTAGTGGTGATTTATTTCTAATTGCACTCACTAGTTTTGACTTTTGATTCGGTAAGAGCGTTACTCCATATTCAATATAAGTTGTCATTTTTATTATAATATTTATATTAAATTCTTTTCATGTAAGACAATTGCAAAAATAGTATAATCAGCATTGGGTTCCCCACTTAGTTCGTAATGAAATGATAGTTTTACTTTATCTTCCAGATTTGGTAGTTTAAAATAAATAAATGGAAAAAGAGACTCAAAATTATTTCTATTAAGAAGTGTTCCATCACCATACGACATAACATCTCTGTAAACTCTAGATGGCTCTGTGGATGGTTTGTAATGAATATTGGGGTAAACATTTTCATTTGCTTTAAGGTAACATCGTCTTAATTTTCTGTTATTTGCAACATTAAAAGTTTGGTAAAGAAATGGGTTTGCTGTTTGTGAGTTTATATTTGCACTGTTTACAATAAAGATAAAAACATGACGTGGTTTTGTCACCTCATTTGTTATTTTAAAATTTCCTTCTCTTTGTCTTAAATCTGTAGAATTCGTTACATACTCATTAAGATAAGATTTTGGAGACATTTTTGTAATCAGTGTACTCTGGGGAATGTACAATTGTATTTTTGTAATTATTACTCTACAAACATCATTACCCTCCCTCCATATAAGGTTGTTATCACTTTCAAATTCCATATTTAATTCAAATCTGGAATCTGGCAACATCTTATTCTTGAGAGCCTCAAAAAGTGAGTATCGATTAAGAGGAATTTCACAATTAACAATGCTTGAATTTCCCAATTGCTTCTTTCTTTTTTTAAACCCCTCATTGTAAGTAGTATCTTCATTTTCAATAAAAATTCTTGGCGTCCAACCATTGTTTGCATTATTTCTTCCATGTTGGACTTGCCTTGTTAAATATTTACTACTGTTTGGGGAATTTGTTGTGTCAAGATAGTAAAATTCATTAGATGCAATAGTTTTTGCATAAGAAGTATTATACTCAAGCAAATTTTTGATATTTACAACATGATTGGCATAATTACATTGATAAACTTCTCGGCCATTAGTACTAAAACTAATTTTTTTTACAAATGAACTTGCTCCATTAACAATTCCATTTTTGTCATTGATGATTACATTATTCCCATTTATTTTTGTTAATTTAAAATACATTGAAAGCCTCGCATTGTACCAATCAAGTGATTTACCGTCAACAACAAATTTAAAATTACCTCTGTTTTGATGATTATTATTAGAAGGGATTATTAAAGGTTGTTCGAGATCAAAAACTAAATCTTTACTCATTTTATGTAATGCTCATATAACAATCTAAGCACGAAGCAATAGTTTTCCACTTTGGTGTTCTATTTCTGCCTCTCGCTCATGTAACACAAGAGCATAAAAGTTATAATCAGCGTTTGGATTGGCTGATAGTTCGAAATGAAAAGCCAACTTTGTTACTCCATCTTTGATGTCCATTTTTTGTTTTGTTAAATCAAAGTAAATAATTGGATAAACTTTCTTATAGCTTGTAATATCAAGGATTGTTCCACCTGAAAATCGTTGTTTGCGTGAACATACTCCATCAAACCTCTAAAAACTCTTGTTAAATCTGTGGATGGTTTATAGTGAAAATCAGGGTATTCAATACCATTTCCAACCTCGAGATAACATCGTGTTACATCAGCATTGTTTGGTAAATTACCAAAAGTATCATATATAAATGGATTTGCTGTTTGTACATTAATTCTTGCTGTGTTGATGGCCCAAACAAATACATGGCGTGGTTTTGAAATGGCGGTTGTTATTCTGTAATGACCTGTTTGTTGCTGTAAATTATTTGATGTATGAACGACTTCATTAAGATAAATCCATTTGTAAGGTTTAAGATAATTTTCCATGTAAATTTTTTGTCCTTCTGCATTAAAAGTTAACTTTGGGATATATAACTGAAGTCTTTTTACAATGACTCTGCAATTAGCAGCAGCTTGAAACACCAGATTTGCATCGCTTTCGATTTCAAAACTTACTTCAATTTTTGTGTTAGGAAGTAGTTTGTCTTCAAGTGCCTCAAAGAAAGAGTATCTATTAAGAGGTATTTCACAATTGACTAGAACTGAAGTACCCAATACTTTTTTTCTTAAAGCAAAACCAACATTATATTCTGCTTGAGCAGCACGTTCCTCTGCAGATCTACTTGTATCAGGATAGTAAAATTCTTTGGTTCCAATACTTTTTGCATAAGTGGAATTATACTCAAGTAAGTTTTTAATATTTGCAACATGATTTGCTTCATTACAACTATAAACTTCTCTTCCATTTGCCAGGACGGTTAATTTTTTTATAAATGAGTTAGAACCATTTACAATTCCATTGTGATCGTCAACTGCTAAATTTGCTCCAGCTAACGTACTTACTTTAAAATCCATTGAAAAACGAGCGTTATACCAATCAAATGGAGTGGCCTCACCCGTATTATCAGCGATAATTTTAAGAATTGGTGCTCTAACTTGGGCGGCGTTATTAGCTGGGTCTGCTGTATTTATTGGTTGTTCGAGATCAAATATAACATCTTCATATCTTTCTAGATATTTTGGGTTTCTAAAAGATTTCATTTTATATTAGTAGTTATATAATTTTCTTAAGTTTTCCAAATATTGGCTATATTCCTTTTCACTCATTTTACGTTTTGTTTTGGTGGTCTGAGGGGGTTTTTCACGAGAAAGTAATTTTACGATTTTATCACCTGCTTTTTTTTCTTTTACAATTGTGCTCGGATCAAATGTTACTTTCTTTTGAACTGTTGGTTTTGGTGGTGGTTTTTTGGGAGTTGGTTTTTTAAAAAAGGATTTTACTGTATCCATTATTCCTTCTCCATATATATGTTGTTTTTCATATTTTCCCATTTCTGGGTTGTATTTTCTTTTAAACTCTGATTGTCGAATCATTTTATTTATAGAATTATACTAAAGGCGAGTCTTCAGTATGTCGAAGCAACAGTGTCATAAACCAATCAATACCGTTGAGGTCAACAGGTTGACTGACTGAATCAGTTACAGTTATTCTCATTTCAGAAATATAATTAGAACTTACAGGGCAGTACAGTGGTCTCCTTGGTTCAAAAGTGAATGGATAACTCCTTGTTAGATTATCTGTTGGTATAACAGCAATTGTGTTTGTATTTACTCCATTCACAACAGAGTCTTTTATAGCACTTGTGTTTATGTTTAATGAGTCAATAGATTTTGTAATATTTGGGAGTCGTGTTCCATACTCTGTTTTAGTCACCAGTTTTTTTTCAAATCCGATGAGTTCTCCAAAATCTGTTCCTCTCAAATCAAGCTGATAATTACCATCAAGTGATACCAGTACTCGATAGGTAGAAAGAATGAAGGACAGATTTATTGAGTAATTCTTTTCTCCTTTGGAATCTGTTGTGTGATGAGACTTTTGATCCATGTATTGATGAATGTAATCATCTATATCTGAGTATGAATACATTCCATCTGAAAAGGTGATAGTATTCCAGTTGGTTCCATCATGAGTGTATTTTATTTTATTGTTTCCATAACTACTTCTGATGTTGTACCAAGAGTAAGTCATAGATAATCTATCCAAGGCAAGAAAATGATTAAATTCTGGGTCAAGTTTTAAAGGAGGATTAAATTTAACTATAAAATCGTGGGGTTTGTTTACTCCTATTTTTTCTCTTTTGACAGAGGAAATATGAATAGCGCTTTCATTCATTTTATATTTTAACTAGATACCTTTTCTTAAAAGTGTACTAAGTTGGTTATTAGTAATAATCCCATAATCCCTAAGTCGATGAGCTATTTGAATGTATTCTGGCAATACACCATTGTTTCCTGCGGCAAGTGATCCATTGAGTAATTCAAATCTCTTTAATAGTTCTTGGGGAGAGAGGTAAAGACCCTGCCCTAATTTATATTGAAGTGAATTTAAGTAAAATTTAAGAATTTCTTTGTATTTTTTTGTGCTTCATGATGCATTATGTATAAATCAAGTTCCGTTTTTTCTTCCTCAGATAAATTTTTTTTTCTTTCTTTCTTTTCAAAACTCCAACTTTATTACCCATTTCTCTTGTATCGTTAGCCACTTTTTCATAAATTTCTCTTATTTCATCAGGATTGGAATTAAAAAGTCGATTTGGTAGTGGGTAATCAAGTCTGTATAAAATCTCCTTATCTTCATCATTTAAATTTTTTTCAAGACTATATTTTAGGATTTGTTTTTGTCTAATTGGATCTAAATCTTGGTCTATTTCATCTTTATTTTCTCCCTGAGGCAACTCTCGCATATCAGCCAAACGTTCAAACTGACTAAAACCTTGAGTAATAGCTTTCTGATTGTCTTTGAGACCTTCTGTAAGAGCTAACTGATTTCGTAGCATTTCTTGGTTTTGAGTAAAAATATTTTTTGTTTTAGGGTCCTCAGGTTTTTCAAACTGAGAAATCAGAGGTTTAAATGTCTCAGTAAATCCTTCTCTCTGATTCTGTTTTTCCCAAGCAGTTTCTTTTATTTGTCTTCTAACCTGTTTAGTAAGTTCACCAGCTTCAATCTTATTTTTAGCATATTTTTTTATTTCTTCAATATCCATTTTATATAACAATTATATTAAATGGAGATACCAAATTATGATAGTGACTGTGAAGACGCAAATAAAAAAATTCAAACAGCTTTATCCTTTTATGCCATCAGAAACATTTCGAATGTTAGTTTGTGGAAATAGTGGATGTGGTAAAACTAATTTGCTTTTACATATGTTAATTAAGCCATTACTACATTATGATGAAATTTATCTTTATGCTCGTAATTTGGAGCAGGAAAAGTACAAGAGTCTAATTCAAGAAATGAGGGAAATGACATATAAATTCGGTTATGAAATACTTAATGTCAATAATAGTGAAATAACCCCAGTAACAGAAATGGGAAATGAAGACAACAATAAACTTGTGATATTTGATGATTATGTCTGTGATAGAAACCAGAGACAAATCATAGATTATTTTATTCAAGGTCGACATAAGAATTGCTCAGTGATTTATCTGAGTCAATCATTTTACAAAACTCCAAAAGATATTCGACTGAATTGTTCTCACTACTGTTTATTCGAATTTCCATCATCCAGGGAATCCAACAGAATATCATCTGAATTGGGGGTTGATAAAGAGGATTATAAAGCAGCAACTCGAGAAAAATATTCATTTCTTTATGTTGATAAACCAAAGAAGCGCATTGCAAAAAACTTTTATGGTAAACTTTACTGAGTTATATAACCAATAAGTAAGATGGGAATATTTAATGAACACTCTTCTAATCATTATCAATTTGCGCGAGGAATTCAAGGCGCTCCAGGTGTTGGATTTAATCTCACTGCAGATGGAAATTATGATATGGTTGGAAAAAAACTAACAAATGTTGGCAATCCAACATCAGACACCGATTCAGCAACCAAAAAATATGTTGATGATAATTCTGGTGGTGGAAAAACATCATTAATAACAGTAGATTCAAATATTGATATGAAAAACCAATTCAGTATTACAAAACTCAAAACACCATCAAATAATGATGATGCTGCTACAAAAAAATATGTGGATGACTCAAAAGTTGATGGTAATGTTTTTTTAAAATTGGATGGAACAAAACCAATAGTTGGAAATTTAAACATGAATAACAAAGGAATACTCAATATTCCAAATCCAAATGGTCCTAAACAGCCAACACCTTTGGCTTATACTGATTTAGCATATCTCCACGTTGATGGATCAAATAAGATGACTAATGATTTGAACATGAATAATAAAAAAATAATTAAATTATTAACACCAACAGATGACACACATGCTGCAACCAAAAAGTATGTTGATAATAAATCAACATCCCAATATCTTAGTCCTTACATAAAGAAAGATGGGAGTGTCCCAATGACAGGAGATTTAGACATGAGAGGGCATCAAATAATTTTTCTTGAAGATCCCACTTATAGTAGTGATGCAGTAAATAAAAAATATGTTGACGACCTTTTACATTCATCTCAAGTTCAACCAAGCCATTACAAAGATGTGTTTAGTTATCTCATGTCAGACGCAAGTCAATGGACTGATGAAATAACTACAGGTATTAGTTTTATTATGAAAAAGATAGCAGATTTACCACCAAATAAAGGTAACTTTCATGATTATAATCATAAAGTTATTTATATGGAAATAGTTAAAAATTCTCAGGGTGGATATAAGTACAAGATGGGAATTAATTTTTTCAGGTTAGCTAAAAATGTTGACTACACACTTTGTTTAGAGATACTTAATACTGATTATGATCTATGGAGTAGATCCCTGATAAGTGTTGACAAGCTCACATCACGAGGTTTAGCAATTGAAAATGTTGGTGTAAAAAAACTTAGTCATAGATTTACCAACTCAAAGGGGCAAACAAAATTTATGTATTACCATAGAATAATAGCAAATTTTAATAAGTTGCAATTTGGTAATCCGTTTTTTCTTCATATTTTGGTCAATATTCCTAATGTTAGTTCTATTTACCCAAAAAATTTCGCAGGAGTTTACTTGATTGCTTATGGTATTATAGGTAAAGTTAGCAATATCGACCCAGATAAAGTTTATGACTATCATACAGCATTTGACGTCCAAAAAACACAAGTAGTTTACAATGTTGACATTAACGCAAATAACAAAAAGATACTAAACATTGCTCTCGATAAAGGCCAGAGTAATAGTGTAGCAACAGTTGGAATGGTAAAAGAGTTAATTCCCTTAACTAAAAACTATGTTTATAGACAATATTTTGAAAAAATTTATGACTTTACAGATGCAAATAGTTACGGATTAAGTAGAGGGTCATCTGGTATTATAATTAATGCTTTAAATTATTACAATCACAATCAAGGTTTACATGGTATTGTAATACCTAATAGAAGCATAAGTGATATAAGAAAAGATGGTTTGAATATTAGTAATTATACTATTAATATTCGTCTCCCTCCTAATTTTACAAATTTTACATTATGCATTGTTTTCTATCATTGGAGTAATAGAGATTTTGCTTTATCTAAGAAAAATTCAGATAATAACCAAGCTTTATTAAGTGTAACCTTTACTAAAGCTGCTGGTTATCTAACTTTACTTTCCAATAACAAAAGAGATTTTTTTAATTTACCAAGTAGTTTTGATGGAAAAAAAATTGTTTTATGGTTGGCGCAGAGTGTTGATACAATTGTTACAAAAGTTAACATAAGTAACTACAGCTCAATATTGACATTAGCAAACGCTAATTACACCAACAATCAATATTTTGACTTTACAACTGAAGATGGGGTTTTGAGTAAAATTATGTTTTCTCCAAATTTTTACGACTTTGACTCTGAGCAATTTCACAGAGTAATGTTACAGGAAAAACTAAGTGGAAGTTATATACTATAAAATAAAATGAAGGATATATTTGAATTTAATCACATTGATAACTCTCTGTCAGAATCAGAGGTCACAACTCTCAGGGATTTCTACAAACATTACCACAAGAAATACTGGTGTTTTAAGAAATCATATAAGAGGTATAAAATTCTTGATGAAACACTTACTCTGTCTGGTGTAGTATTAGTTATTACTGGCACGATAATAGGGGGAATAACATTGAATCCAATAATCCTCGGTGTTATCAATGGCGCTGGGGTTATTGTGAGTTCTGTTTCAAAGATTAAGAATTACAAGAAAAATATTGAAATGACACAAATTGCATATGTAACATATGAAAAAGTATTGGTTGAACTGCGTTCAGCTCTGCGGGGAAATGAATTTAATGAAAAAGAGTTTATTGATCGAATGAAAATAATAGATGAAATTATAATTGATCAGACTCCTACAGCAGATAGATTTTTTAAAAGCTATAGTAAAAAGTTTATTTAAGCACACCATTTATATCTATTCATAAGATAGAAATGATAAAAACAATTGTCGCATATGTGAATTTTTACTTTCCTTCCTATGGGGAGCTAAACCCCCCACATAAAACACAATACTACCCTGATAACTTTATCAAAGCTTGTCTTGTTTACCAGTTTTTGTATGCAAAGTATTTCACACAAAAACTAGACTTGAACCAAATTATTTATAGACTATCAGACTTGAGACATAGTTGCAGATCAAAATCATCAATATTGGCTAATCATTTAATATTTACTCTCGCTTTTCGAGAATTCTGGAAACATTACAAACTTGGACGAGGATGTATTTATAATTTTGACACACCTTTTAAAGAATTTGAAGTACTTGGTTGTCTAACCGGGATTGCTTACTGGTGCTTTCACAGAGGAGTTGTTGAGTGATTTGTAACTTTTCCACCATTTTTCATAATTCTCCAAAGTTTTTTCAGAAATTTTTAGATAAAAAAGTTTGTGATTTTCACTTCCCATTTCTTCAAGAAATTTCTTAATTAGATAAAAAAATACTTATCATTCTCTTTCGGCGAAATTGTTTGTTTATTATTTCCATGGATTGGTTGTCTATAGTCATTAGTTTATAAAACAGATCACACTTTTCTTCATCAGTCAACTGTAATATTTCACAAACTTGATTAATCTTTTTTTCATAATGGTATCTTCTCTGATAAATACTCTTCTTTCGATAATGTAATCGATCATTATCTTTATGATCATAATATCCCAAAACATGACCATTTGAGCAACCACAGTTTTCACAAACTTTAAATCCTGAGTAAATAGTAAAACAATCATCTCTTTGGCAATTCCAGCATTTAGTTATTCTACTCACTTCACTAGGTACAGCTACTGTTTGTTTAGTATATTTATGTAGTATGTCTAAGTATCTTTTTATTTCTTCTTCTGAATATCGCATTTATTATTTTATTCTATATAATTAAATAAATAAATCATCCCATCTCTCTTTGATTTAACAACTTTAGTTCTTTTCTTACAATTCAAACAAACTGAAGATGTTGAAATACCTATCTCCTCTGATGCTTCTTTGATACTTCCAAATTTCTTTTCTTCTCTCGTTTCAATATTAAGAGATTTAACTTTTTTACATTTCGATTTTCTTGTATTTTCTTTATGTGTTAATAGTTGGAGATTTTTAATACTATTATTTTCTTTATCATTATCAATATGATCAACTTCTTCATCATCTGGAATATTACCTTTAAAACTCTCATAAACAAACCTTGAAAATAAGTAAGATTTTGGAACATTACCCGCATATAAAGTAAAATATTTATAGCCATTAGCAAATATTGTTCCTTTTAGTATTCTTTTACGTTTCTTGCCTAATATTTGTCCATCTTTACTAGCAGAATATTGGCTATAAATTGGATGAACATAAAATTTGATACCTTGAAATTTAATAATTTCTCTATTATTCATAATTTATAATTATTAAATTTAATATCTTTAAATTTTATTTTATCTAAAAGCTAAAGTATTTACTTTATCTTTTGCCAAATTTCTCTTGTCATCTTCATTACTCAGAGCTACCTTATTTACTTCCTTTGAATAAATTTCATGATTTTCACTTCTTATAATTTTCATTTGATCTCATTTGTTTTTCACCATAAAATAAACACTGTACATAGTCCTGAAAATCTACCCCCTTTTTCACAACATTTTTCTTTATACCTTTACACTTTTTAGTCTCAGCTCTTTTGGCGCCTGTAGATTGGTCTTCAACTTTGAAGCTAATAACTTTGGGCGAAGACCAACGAAGTGAGTAATTTGTTTACCAGCTACTTCATCTTTAAACATTCCAATCACCTTTTTATTGACTCCTGTCAGTATTCCAGATGGATGATTTGGGGGATAATCTGATGTATCAAACTTGGAGGAGATGTCTTTTGATATGTCTTTGTAAAAATCATCCGTAGTAATTTCATACATAAGTGAATCGGTATCAGTAAATAACAACTTAGCGTGGTTATGTCCGTATTTCTTTTGGATGTAATTATAATGAAAATCAAACATTAATGTTTTTGACAAATCAAGTATTGCTTGACCAACATAAACAGGTTTGTTAAAAAATATTTCTGTTCTTTTCATATGAACTGCAATAAGATTTTCATCAAATATTGTTGCTCTGTCAAAGTTTGGTTGACTTGTTAATTTTACAGCTTTGGCATGATTATCAACAAGTAATATATTTTGCCTTTTCCTTATGTTTTCGATTGTTTTTCCAAAGACAGAATTATTCATAAGTTTGAAAGAGTCTTTTTCAAAACTGTTGGCTGCTGTTTTTCGGAGTTCAGTATTCTTTCTGATATAAGACTCCATCCAAGGACTCTGATCAAAGGATAATCCTCTGTGAACTTTAGTTATAGTTAGTCCCATCTCAAGACATTGTCTTAAATTCCGATAATGAATAACATAGTTTTTATGAGGCTTGAAGTGACTAATAAGTTTCTCAACACCATTAACTTTTAACTTTTCTGGAGCAAGAGGATAATCATTATGAGATTCCCATAAATCATGGGGGTATTCAAGGTCTACTTCAAAGATGTAACCTGTTTTCTTGATTGGATTTGTCATACTACTATTTGCTTTCTCCAGTATCGATATTACTTTATCTTTTGTTAGGTTTTGCATCCATTTAAATCCATGCGTGGGAAGTGATTGTGACATTGCCCATCCATAAAGATTATTAGCATCGAGATATTGAATAAATTTAGAAGGTTTATCAGGATTGTAATCTTTCATATATTTGTTATTAGCTTCTGCATACCTTTTTGATATATGAGTTATTCCTCCTCTTATTCCTTTTTCAAACATCATTAACATGTCATAATCATGCAACAATTCTAATTCTTGCCCCGTTTCTTTGAGACATGCATCCCAAGCCAGACCAGGAGATGTATAGTAATGAGCTGGATCCAAATTGTAATGTTTCAAACATGCTTTTCGAAAGTTTCAAATACATCTGCCAAAAGTAGTACATCAGACTTCAAATATAGATCGTGGTAATCTTTGATTGTTTTACATCCAAAAGTTTGCCAAACATTAAGAGCATGATGGTAATCATCATCTGATATATCTTCATCATTTAGTTTTGAATAGAATTGGTCCTTAGGTGGTAACTGTGTTTCAGATAGTTTTTCTATTGAGGAAACATAGTCATAGGGATAAACCCCCTTTCGAGTTAAGAGATGAGTGTTATCTTTGAATATCTCTTTTGTATTATGAAAATCTTCTAATTGTAAGTTTCCAACAAGATTGGCAAGACTCATAACATAAACATAACATAAACTTTATTTATACTCGAATTTTAGAGTAGCTAACTAGCTAATATCTTCGAGCTAACACTACATGAAAATAATATAGAAATACATATATAAATTCGTTTCATTAAATGCATTCATCTAAGTAATAATAATAAAATGATATTAATAATAATATGTACATAAAAGAAAAGAAAAGAAAATATTATTTAACAATTTACAATTTTAAGTTTAAGTATGTCAAGAAAAAGAATCTATATGAAGGTAACATCCTGTATTTTGGTCTTAAAGTCTGCAAAAAAACTGGTACGAAAAAAGTCCGGCAGTGCATTCCACTGCTTAGCTGAAAAGTAAGAAAAGGAGTTAAGACCATAGGTAGTTGTTTTAGGTTTACTTAGTGAAAGAATGTAGTTGCCACGAAGATCATAAGAAGAGGACCGGAGTGAAAACATATTCTTCATATAAGCAGGAAAATGAGTGAAAAACAAACTCTTATATAACAGTATGAGGAAATTTTGAACGCGTTTGTTACATAACGAAGTAGAGTTGACTTTTGAGAGAAGAGTGTTGTATGGAGACGAGTAATCTCCAAGTATAAATCTAAGTATTCTTTTGTTTAAAGCTTCAAGTTTATCCGCATCACGCGCTCCACAAAAGTGCCAGACGGAGGAGCAATAATAAAAATGAGGTAGAATATATGCTTTGTAAAGTTTGAATAAGATTTCCCTGCGTATGAGTTTTCGAAAGCGCAACATAACATTAAATTGATTATTAATCTTTTTGCATACATTTGATATATGTTTAGAAAAATTCAGTTTATTATCTATTTCCATTCCAAAAATCTCTAACGTGTCCTTTACTGGGAAGGAAAAACCATACTCCGTATCACCGAGGATTAGACACTGGTGCTTGCTCTCATTAACTATCATCCCATTTTCATGGTACCACTGATTGGCCACGCCAACATCATGAGATACGCATGCTTCCAGAGCTGCCGGATCGACGTGGGAGTAGTACACCTGATGATCATCCGCATAAGCGTTCAACTTGGCCTTTTTAACGTGGAGGAAAAGATCGTTTATGAAAATGTTGAATAGCATAGGACCTAGCACACTCCCCTGAGGGACCCCACGCTTGACGCTTTCCCAGGTCGAAAAGGTGTCACCAACTTTAACTCTTTGAGTTCTGCCAGAGAGATAGTTCCTAATTAGGGCACAACTTTTGTCGTCCATACCATAGGCCCTCAGTTTCGAAAGCAGGAGTGGATACTGAATAACATCAAACGCTTTTGAGAGATCCATAGAAACTACCGCAACGAGCTTCCCCCTGTCACGCATCATCCTCCAGTCTTCCGTCAGCCTTAGCAAAGACGTCTCGCAACTATGAAACTTTCTATAAGCGCTTATGAAGTCTGATAAGAGTCCATTGTAAAATTCATACATCTGCCCCGATAGAAGCCTTTCAAAAATATTGTTTAGAGCAGGGAGCACAGTTACGGGCCTATAGTTGATCTTACAAAACTCATCGTCTTTTTTGTACAAAGGAGTCACCATGCCCATCTTCCAGCTAGCAGGATAACAGCAATGTTCAATACAACAGTTAATTATACTTGTCATAGGCCGCGCAATAACAGCTGCCGCTTCTCTAATCAACTTTGGTGGGATCATATCGTGACCAGGTGACTTGCGTACATTGATCTCTTTTAGTAATAGCTCGACCTGGGTTTCACTTGCGCGATGAAAGCTGAAACAAGCTGGAGCACTAGAGCCCCTGTGTTCATGGATTGCTTTGATGCTGGGATGATTAGCATAATCCTCACCGTAATCCTCTTCTCGTATTTCAGGCATGCTATCAGTAATGTGAACAAAGTAGTCATTAAGCAGATTGGCAATTTCCTTTTTGTCACTAATTATCCTGTCATTTTCTTTCAAGATAATGTCATTGGCTTGCTTACTTTTAGTATGCAAAAAGGGGCGGAAAGTAGACCAGAATTCGCGCGGGTTTTCGGTGTCTGCTGTTTTCCTCGCGAAGTGTTGTTTTATTGCTTTTCGCCTAAGAGAGGTGCAGGTATTACGCTGAGTTTTGTATGCCTCGTAATTTACATTCGTACGATCGCGCGTGAATTTTTTCCACAGTTTGTTGCGATGCCTGATCGCCCTCCTCCATTGTTCAGTCATATACGGCACCTGATTACCACGTATCATTGTTTGCCTGATAGGTGCGTGTTCATTGAGAACACTTAGAAACAATTGCTCAAAAGCATAAAGCTTATCATCAAGTTCATCAAACAAATCAATTATGTGGAAAGGCACAATTTGCATATCATGCACAAAGTTCTCTCGACTGAAGTTTTTCAGACTATGAAAACAAATCTTGCGAGATCGAGTCCTTGGTGCTGATGATCTCAGGATAGTATAAACTAACGAATGATCACTAAGTTGAGTGTCTACCACGCCTGATGTTAAAACCTTTTTCTTGTCATTCGTCAGGATTAAGTCCAGCATTGTTTCTGTTGTCTTTGTTTTGCGAGTTGGTTCTGTAATCAGACAATCGAGATAAAAAATATCTAGCAGATCTAGTAGAGCCCGACCGACTCTGTGTTGTTTATCAGGAGCAAGAAGGTCCGCGTTAAAGTCCCCTGCTAGGAAAACCGTGTTTGTGAGCGAGGAAACTGCTTCGAAGAGAACAGAGAGCTCACGCGTCCACTGAGATCTCACAATCGATGGAGGTCGGTAGATGCCCACAACAGTAATCCAAAACTTTGATAGTTTGACTTTCAAAACAATCGACTCCGTCTTAAAGGTTGACCATGTATCGGAAGAGAGTCCTTTGAGCTCATTAACTCTAATAAAGCAGATATCACTCCTTACGAACACCATCAATCCACCTCCCCCAGCCTTTCTGTCGCAACGACACAAACGAAAACCTTCAACGTAAAACATAGAGTTCGGGAAAGAAGCATCTATTTTAGTTTCGGATATTATCAAAACATCCAGCCTACCAGATTGTAGCCAAGTCTTAATCTCATTGAATTTGAAACCACCAATACTGTTCGCGTTGATGTGTCCTAGTTTGAGATTTGATCGATGATTATTAGCCTTCTGATCAAAGTCGGCCCATATTTCATTTTCAGCCTCCGTTCCACCCTCGATTTGTACTTGATCAGTATCTCCTTCGGTGTCTGAATCATTGAAAAAGCTGTCGCTTAATGGGGGTAGAGAACATTTTGTACAGTACCATGCCTGTACAGCACGTGTACGTATTTCCTTAAAGCTCTCGCCAGAACACTTCACATGAAACGTCTTTCCACACAAACCAGCACAACGGACGCCATCTTGGTTTCTTCGAAGGGTCTTTGAACAACCACCGCAAATAGATCTCGAGTGATGAGAAGCGTCCCCTTTTTCTGGTCCTGGGTTACTACTGATGTCCCCTGAAAGCTTGAGAAGTTCAAATTGAGTTGTAGCGGTAGAATTATTACAATAAACAACTCTCCGTCCGAAGAAGGCTTTTGCTCTTGGTCTTCTATATGAAGGTAATTTCACTTTCGATGGATACGAACAGAATGTATACCATTTCAGCTCAGAAATGGTAGAGAGAGATTCCCCGTCATTTGTAATGGACAAAGAATGGCTCGGAGAGCCTAAACTCCCGAGAAAAGTGAGTACATAGCAGAGCACCAAGGACGCACGTCCGTCCATGGCGGACGTGAGAACTTTGGAGAAACTTAAATGAATCAATAAACCTTATTTCAAAACACAATGAAACAGTCTCTCCAGTTCGTTTGGATTTATACTCATCAACTTTTATCTTTTTGGAAAACGAGATATACTTCTCCTCGGTTGAAGGAATACAGTTTAATTCACCTGGTAAAACAGAAAGTTGTTTTATAAACAAATGAGCATCATAGCCTTGAAGATTGTGAAATATAACTGGAAGTATCAATGGTTTTCGACATTGGACATTGCAACTATTATGAGCAGCTCCACGATATTGGCCAGTAAAATGACAATGATCTCTAACTTTATCTTTTAGTAGTGGTTTATTACAAATATGACAAAGTTCAGATTTGTAAAAGGATAATTGTTCTTCTTTTGTTAATTTAAGAGGTTTTGGTCTAAGATAAAAATCGTTACAGATTTTGTTAGTTACTTTTGCAAGCTTTGAAACAAATATTTCAGAAACATTATCTCTACTTTTCTTTTTTGTATAAGTAATAGGTTTGATAGTGACGGGGACTATTCCTTTGATGTAAATACAAAATCCTGATGGCTCATGTTTCTGGTAATTGTAGTTATATGAATCCTCTGGATTAGGACTGCAATTATTAATTGGTTTAGTAAAGCATTCAAAATCAGCATAAACTACAAAAGGAATTGGAAGCTGTTTGTAGTAATTATTGAAACTTAATTTAGAGTTTATTGGAGGCATTTTAACAGCAACTGTTTCATTATTTGAGCAATATTCAATATGTTTTTGAAATAATTCCTCTTTCGAAAAATGAGTAAAACATCTTTTGCGAATTTGTATTTTTCCATTTGTTCTTGATGTTATTTGGGATCTAAATAGTCTTGAAAAATTCTTAATTAATGAATAATGATACTTATAATTTTCTTCATAAAGGAATAAGTCAATTGTTTCTTGAGTATTTCGATTCGCCATTCGAAGTGGGTAAAACCTCTTTTTCTCATTAACCGAAAACACATTTATTCCTGGAAGTGATGGATTAAGTGATTCAAATTTTGCAATATCTTTTAATTTGATAGGAAATTTAATTCCCTTCGTATTTAAGGTATTTTCGTATTGTTTCAAATCCGTTATTCGGGTATCATTTTTGTCTTTTGGATGAAGATATCTAAGTACACACCATAAAAAGCATTTCTCATCTTTATTTAAAATATTTAATATCGCTCTTTTTCGAATTATCCAGTCTGGAAGAGGAATATAAGAAGATCCTCTCATTGGATTATAATCAGCAGTATGAATTTCAAGATGAATAATTTCTTTAAAATACCACCCACTACCATTTTCCTGATAGATGTTAATCTTTTCAAGGATGGAATAAATAACTTGTGCAAGTATTTCTTTTACATCAGTTGATTCAAGATTGATATATGTATCTGAATTAAAATATGCTTTATCCTGAACAGTAAGACTTAACTTACCATCACTTGTAATTTGTTCCATTAAACAAACTAAAACAAATCTAACTTTAATATTTCGATGATTTCGTAAAAATTCTTTCAAATAAGAGGATTTAGATTCGAAAAACCCAAAAGGAAAAAAATCAGATTCTCCCTCAACAATGTATTTGTTAGCAAAACCATCCAGAGCTGATTTTTCTTTTATAATTCCTTGATTGTATTCTTTAATAGCTCGTTTTAGAGCTTTGCGAAGATAAGATGGTGTATCTGGTGGAATTTTTTTATTCTTTATGCACTCCTGAAAATACTCATCAAATGTTTTAGGTTTGGGTTTTATTTTTTCCCTCATTTTTCTTATTTTCTTTATATCAGCAATCAACTTTTGTTTTTTATTATATTGAGAATACTCCTTCTTGAGTTTTTGTTGATTTATTTTTTTTTATCTTTTTTAATTCTCTTATAGAAAGGTTTGTTAAATTTGTAGGCATTTTGTTATTTAATTATTTAATATTATTTCTTTAAATTTCAAATATTTTCTAACTCAACTAATCCTATAGTAGTTATAATAGGATGATTTGGATCTCAACTAAGTTACTGTCATTTTCTCTGATTAAATAAGTTTGTTATGTTTACTAGTTTTTGGAATTTAGCTAATTTTTCGAGTTTGTTGGGTTTGTTGGGTTTAGCAAGTTATTTAATTTGGTGATTGCAGCCCGGCCCCCGGAAAGCTGCGCCGCTTCGCGGCTCCGCAATCCTTTGGGGCCAGGTTACTATGCGCTTACCAATATAAATAAGTGGCTAATAGAGATGTTGGGGGGTTGGGGGTGCTATAGTAGTTATAATAGGATGATTTGGATCTCAACTCAGCCACACTTTTTTCCGTCATTTTCCGCGAGCGCTCCCGCAGGGAAAGCGAGCAATTAAGTTTGTCAAGTTACCCAAGTTTCAATGACAGAAAAGTACAAAAAATGACGGGATTAAACGAGTTTTGAAACTTTGAAAGTTTTTGACAATTGGGGTAAATTAATTAGGAAAATGACTGAATTAATTGAGTTTTAGATTTTTGAAAATCGTTAGAAAGAGTACAAAAAATTCCCTGATTAATTTCCGTCATTGAATTTTGGGGTTAAATGACAAGATTAATCGGGAAAATGACGGAAAAAAGTGTGGCTGAGTTGAGATCCAAAGCATCCTATTATAACTAGTCACTGACCCATAATTATGTATAGATGTAAAACAAGAGTTTTTGACTGTAAAAATTTCAAAAGGAAAATCATTTGTCATTTGAAAAGGAGAATATTAAATAAATTATAGTGACCACTGCTTTGTCAAGTGCGCGCATGCTGTCACCTGAAAAGTACAGTAACCCAAAAGATCTAACATATTAACTCAGCTGTACAATAAGCCAAACTACTGAATTATGGACATGCAAAGTCACATCACCGACTTATATTGGTGTAAAAGAAATGTTTGCCTGCACAGCTCAAGATTATTCCGTTAATGAAGACGATGCGCAACAAAGAGTACAGTTATTTCTGCAGTAAACAAAAAAGAATCAATCAATGGCATATCTGTGCATGCATCTTAAATTTTAAGATTTCTCTTTGAGGTTTTAAGCTTACGCAGAGTATATTAGAAAACCAAAGTAAGTAAACGAACCACGATATCAAGAAGAACATACCTTTTTGCAATCCAGCTGAGTTGATGACTTGGAAACAGGCTTCATGTGAAGAATATCGAAACTGATCACTTTCTCTCGAAAATAACAAGGGCATAAATCGTAACAGAACAGCTGAATAGAAAGACAGGCTTTCTATTATCCGAAAATAACAAAACTACGACTCTGTTTGCCACGCTGTGTTGCTTCTGAAGTCCGCGTGAATTTGCACTATTCAACCGAGGTTCATTTTAGACTATTCTATTGGTTCAAAAACCGCACGTGACGATGTAAATCAAATCGCGCATGTGCAAAAGTCACGTGGAAGCCTGGGAAACATCAAACATGGCGGCTGATCTTTTGTCACAGGGTAAACGCTTGTTTCCATATCTCAAACCGCCCTTGGAGAGAGGAGCCTGGGAATGAATTCCGATCACGCATATCGACAGTTCAACCCGAACTGCCGAACTGCTGATCTTCGTTACATGCCAGTTCTATCCATGGTTTAATACCTCCGATTGATTCATTTTTCTCTTGGAATGTTAAATATAAAACTATTGAAGTATTTCAAGTTAGTAGCACCTCAAGTACGGTCTGTAAATCGCTTTTTTATATACTGACTTATTCGGGCGCTTTCAGCTATGGAAACAAGTCGATAGTACCCTTCGTGACTTCGTTTCCACAACTCAAGCCGCCTTTCCGCGATCATTTTGGCGCGGAATTCAAATTTCAATAAATTTGGCGGGTACGGGCTTATTCATTTTTTCTGCTGCAATGGTTTGTGATGCAGGAAGCTTGGAAACAAAAAAGGAAAGAGTTGGTGGAGAAGGTTAGGTTTTGTATTTCTTTGAGACGGATCTATTTTCATTCATTTATTGTGATTATTAGTATTATCATCCCCTGCTACACTGTCTCCACCAAGGCCACATGTCACCATTTCCATTAACCACGACTAAACATGACAGATGCAAGACCAAGGACGTAGCAATTATTCTCTACTGCTCATGTAGGATGCCATGGCAGAAAGCTGATGACTCTGATCCAGCTATGCAGATGGCTTAGTGTGACAATTGCTTGGAATGGTTCCATCGCTGCTGTGAAAGCATCCCAGACAATATTTTTGTCAATGATTCATTCTGGGAGTGTTATAAATGCCAAAAAAAAAAGGTTAAAATCCCTGCACAAGTAAACAGCATGTAAGAGGTGTAATATGCATTGTACAGTTTTTTCACCTGCAACTGCAATTCTGGTACACTAACAAAGTGACTAAAAGGATATATGCCAAGGAAGTAGAGTGTTCAGCAATGTTCAAGAGATTGCAAAGCCACTCAAATTTAGTTGCTGAAATTTTTCCTTATTTCTTAGAAATGTGCAACAAATTTAGTAAAGCAGGAGGCAAGATGCCAGACACCAATTTGGGGAGGGTTGGAAACTTGAAAATGGTTTTGTTATATGGATGTGTGAAATAGTTAGGGGCTCATGATCTATCATCGGGCCCACCTCACATTAATACCAAATGACATTTGGTCCTAAAGTAAATAAACCTAATATCACATCATTAGCCTCAAAAAGGAAGAAAGGTTTACATAAGGACAGTTGACAAAAGAGACACAGTGTCCCGAAATCTGTACTCTAACCTACAATGTACTTGCTTGTATTTTCTATTTCCAGTAGATATTTTTAACTTGCTCAAGTGTTTTAGGTGGCGATGGGAGGAGGGGTGGGGGGGGGGGGGGGGGGCTATAATATTTACTAAGTGATAGGTTGTGGTGATCCCTGCAGCTGAGGGTTGAGGTTTCAATTTTTTCATTCCAGTTTAATTTTGGTCTTCGAGTGTCTGTGATCATGGTTATTTTGATTAGAGACAACGAAAAGTAAAAACTATACTGGTCTGAAAAAATTTAAACCAAAATAAGGTTTAATAAATATTAATAACCACTACTTCCACAATAAACATGAGCTACATTGCAGAATACCCGGGCACTTTATAACCTATATAAGTTCCAGTTTACAGCAATAAATATCCATCTAAATCCTGCTCTAGCGTATTCCTTACCTGCACAAGAATGTGCAAACTTCTTTTTTGTCGGGAATCACTTCCTCTCAATTGGGCGACAAGAGTTATGGAAACGAACTAAGTCACGTCAGCATCGACTTGTTTCTATAGCTGGAGGCGCCCGAATAGCTAAACACTCTGTTGGCGACTCCTAGTTATTTCTACGTGAAATGTCACAAATATCTCTCGTCCTCAGCAAGTCTGACAACTCTCCAAACTTTTGTGTAAGACCAAAGCAGTTGTCGTACAAGGTTTTATAGGTCACATTTAATATATCGGCAGTTATTCGGCAGTTCGGCTTAAACTGTCGATATGCGTGATCGGATTTCTTTCCCAGGCTCTTCTCTCCAAGGGCGGTTTGAGATATGGAAACAAGCGTTTACCTTGTCACAGACGCTCTAAACCTTCTGTAGACATGTATAGAGTACAGAAGTATAAAACTACGTGGGCCGGCTGCAAAGCAGGCTACTGATCTTGCGACTACATTCACCCGCACAATCAAACTCTGCAACCTACTATTGAAATGACTCTTGGCATATCAACGGTGCATTTTGTTCATCCAAATTGTAAATGTTAACGACATCCTGGGGTACCGGGGCCTCCTATTCTGAGACTTATTGTGATATTTTCTTTATAGTTTTCTTTTCAATCCGAGCTACCGACCCAATATCAAGAAACGCATTCGACGTTATCGAAAAAAAAGGGGGGATGGCCTCACCCGAAATAACCAGCTGCAGCAAATAATATGATAAACTTTGAGAAGAATGTGATGGTGATTAAAACGAGGCAATGGAAAATCAAAACTTGCGTGAAATAACAAGTTTAGTGTATGTGCAAAATTTGGTTAAAGTTGTCATAAAGATAGTTCTTTAATTATATTTTGCTTAAAATTTACGCCTCTAGTAACCATACGTTTACACGGTAACTTTGCTATGCCAGAAAATATCAAGCAAACATTCATTTTTGACGTTCGATTTTTACACAGGGAAAAAAATGGCGGCAAATTTGAATCTAAACACCAAATTTACTATTGGGAGCAAAAGTGAAACAAAATATGTGTAAACTTGATATTTACTCAACATTTACTCCACCCTTGCGGAAAAGTAAACTTTCACTTTTGAACAAAATTTGCACCAAGAACAAAAAAGTAGCAACATTAGTACCCTAAATTTACAATAGATTTGCTCAACTAGCAAACTTAAGCAAATCCGTTTTTTCGTCCAGTGTTATAAACAAGCGACTGACCCGGCGTAACTTTTCTCAAGTGCAGCTGTGTATCTGTCGACTACCGAGCGAGCTTCTCGTTCTTCCAAAGGATATTCAGCCAAAAATGCTGCTCCTCCTCGTCCCCTTGTTATTCCATCGACACTTGAATAGGGGAAGGTTTCCTTTTTTTGTGGGCATGTTTATAAACTCCTTGATATTGTCTAAAACCGGCTACGTTTGCCGGATTAAGATAACTGGGTTTGTAATTGCAAAAATTTAATGGGTTCCTCACTGCTGAGTTTTCTAAGTAGGTGATCCTCTCCGGCTTCATCTGTTCGCCCGCAAATTTGAGGCGTATTGATTCACAAGCAAGTACGTCAGGCAAATCGTCATCGTAAACTTTCATTTCAGCCATGTCACTGTCATTTTTGAACCGAGCAAAAAACTCCCCAGGGATAACTTCAAAGACATTTTTATCGGGTCTTTTCCAGACAAGTTTTACTTGAGGGCCGTTATTATTTCTAACTGAGAATAAGCAGTCACGAACTTAGTTGAGACAGGTAGATACGACAATATACCACGTGACGAAAGGTTATGCAATCTCTGCAATTGTAAAAGAATTGAAGATGAAACTCACTTTTTATTAGATTGTCCAAGTTTTTCTTCGATAAGAGATATTTTCTTCTCTAAACTGGAACCTAAAATACCATTTCTACGACTACAATCACATGAGTCCTTATTATCTCATCTGATGAATTCTACTGACTATTTTATTAACATCCAATTAATTTCATTTATATCAACTTGCTTTGAATTGAGAGACAAACTCATCTCCGGAATAATTAATCCTAGTGATGGTTAGAAATGAACAATGATTAATACGTTTTCAAATTATTTTGAATATTTAATTTACAAGGAATCAATGATTAATTTCAAGTAGCTTTTGCAATGCTGTAATACTTTGTTATGGTCATGCAAATAAAGCTTATGGTTGTTGTTGTTGTTGAATCAACGAAGTTATCTAGCAACATTCGTCCGATTCTATTTGAGTACCATGACTTTGAATACATTCGATACAATATGGAACTACGCTACATTTTAATGTTGGCAAAGACCAGAAAGACAACGTTTGAGTCGTAGGCCACGCGCGATTATTCTGGATAACGCTTTACGGAATAACTGACCACTGATGATTGTATCAAACGGTAAAGAAACTAATTGCTTTTCCCAGTGTGAAGTTTATTGCTTGTCACTCAAAACCTAGCGTCCTAGCAAATGTCTGTAAAAATCGAGCAAAATCGAGATTTCGCGGCCACAGTCAAAAAATCATTTTCGCTCATATCTTGTAGATGGATAGGTAAGTAAGTAACAAGCGTGCTGTAGTAAAATGTTTTTCAAAAGGCCGCTTGGATTTGGAGAAAATCGACGAAATCAATTTTCGTGGTCGGCGACTTGAAAACAACCAAAATTTGAGGCAAAATGAGGCGGTCTCTTGAAATCTAGTGTTGTTCTCTTTGTTTTATGGATCCGTGTTTAAAAATCTTGCAAATCCAAGCAATATGTACTACACGTCGGCTATGCTGAATTCCAGGACGAAAGAAGGTTTTTTTAAAAGATCTTGTCAAATTTTTCTTCTCGAGGCTCAGAAATGTTTGTTTTGCTGTGTATTTTTATCTTTTTGTTAAATTTAGCCGTTTATTTCTACCCGCGACACTTACCCGCACCCGCACCCGCGAGTCACGACCCGCGACATTTAGGCATACTCTGGAATGTGGACTAAGGAGCGTGTAGAATAAAGCTGACCACTCTCGATAGAAGAAACAGACAGTGACAGGACGAAACAATCTTATTGAAATTTCATTAGGAAAGATCTTTAAATTAGATAAAAATGTGTGTTCTTGTTAAGTGAAAAGCAAATAAAGCAAGACTATTTATTCGCGGTCCTCATTCCAGCCTTGTCCAAAAGTTTCTGACCCGTTCGCGCATATTTAATGAAGCTGTGGAAGATTTACTTTTTTTAGCATCTAACGTTCATTTTAAAAATGTGATGGAGATTAAGTCGTATCAAATGCTGGGCAATTAATGCAGCTGCTTCAGACTGGACCACATTTTAAAGTAAAAGAGGTTTGGTTCTGAAAAGCAATTTGAAATCTCCATCTTGACTATTAAAGAACACTTTAACACGAATGCTGGATTAAGTCGGTATTTTATCAAGCTTAAAACTGTATCTTACGTACACCTGAGGAATTTTTGAACAACAGATATCATTGACGGAGGAAGAAGAGAAAGATAAATTATTTTTTGGTTGGAAAATAGAGGATGTGGGAAGTATTTGGAAAACTGGACGAGAAGTTTTTCTGTCAAAGCAGCCGGTGTCACGCAATGAAAATTCGGCATCAATATGCAAATTTGAGTCGAAAACTTTAATTCTGAACCACGTTGTGCCACAAGTTTTATTACATAAATTAATAGAACACCTCTTTATCTTTAACTAAAACATGTTTTTAGGTCTAGGTTAAGTGCCACTTTTAACAATTTTGTGAAGTTTCTGAGGCAAATTTTGGTGTAGTTTGCTTACTTGATTAAATTACGAGAATAAAGATAACCTGTTTTTGCTGATTACAGAGAGATACGGTTAAATCGTACTGGAACAGTAAGAAGAAGCAATATACTTCCAAATGAGTGCAAATGGTCTGGGTTTTAACGGGCACGAAGTAGCTTTTAACGATCGTTAAAAAAACCAAATAATAGCGTCTAAAATTTGCATATTTTAGCTGGTAACGGCCGTTCAGAGATGAAATGCTGAGAATGGCAGTAAAATAAACTATTTCATCATTCTAACAGCAATTTAGTTATAAGGATGGATAGTAGTATTGATGGTATAAATATAAGGCAAAAATGTTTTTTAGTCAGAAATCGAGTGGAACGCTTTTAGGGACATTGCCTCTTAACAAGGCCCGGTCAGTACGTATCCGGATGTTTTTGAATCTGCAACATTTTCTTTCCAGATTAAAAAATTTCCACCTCCACACGTATCCGTATTCAAATGGAATTTGCCCGCCCATACGTATCCTACACGTATTCTGATTCAGTCTAGTACCCAGGATTCCTCTGGGAATATTGGCACAACATGCGTCGAGGTTGCCCTCTTGAATGCAATAGGCCATTTGCACTAAGAGGTCATGTGGCATCGTGTTTATGAAAATGAAAGTTATATGATTTTGCCTTCAAAAAGCGATTAGTGGGTCATATCTTAAACAAAATAATAGTGATTTGGTTTTTCAAACCCGCACCATTTTCTTAAAATGAGTAAGTTCGTAGCTGGTCACGTGACCAAAATGTGATTTTCAAAATTAGGCATTACATCTTTCAGAACACAAATTTTGCACTTAAAGTTCAAGGGAAATGTTGAAAACATGATGTGGTAACGTTTACAGCACATCTGAGCTTAAGTATCAAACGTTTAACAAGATATAAGCAAAAAGTAGTTTTGGCCGCCATGTTGGCAAGAGTATGCCCTCCAACATGGCGGCCAATACAAATCATACTGCTTTGTTGAAAAATCAAAGTGCCATAAGATATCTCCCTTAAATGCGTTCCCTCTTAAATTTCGGGAGTAAGATAATTTTTATGTGCTCTGTCAATTTTTGGCATCAGCAAGATTCCAACGCATCGTTTAAAGGAAGCATTGGTCACGTGACCTCTTAGTGCAACTGGCCTATAGCGTCCTTAAGCAAGGACGACGACGACGACAGTGAAAACGTCGGGAAAAAAATTAATTTACGTTCTTTCAAAGTTAATCACGTCTACTTGGACCCGCTCAATATTTCAAATGCAGGCGACTTTTCCCGGAGTTGAATTCTTAAGGAGTTTACTCAGGTTCAAAAAGAGGAAGGAAAATTCGTCGTCGTATGTCCACGTCCTCCATAAAAAGTCAAATTAGGTTTCCCGTCGTAGTCGTGAAGTGGACGTCAGAGAAATGTACTAAAAAGCGTGATGCACGTGCAGAGCTGTTGTTTTGATCATTAAACCTATTGGTTTTTTGAAGTAGTCGTTGTGGTCGTCGTCGTAGTTGCTTAAGCTTCCTTGTATTCCTGGCAAAGAACTGGGATCGACCTTGTTTTGTCACTGGATAAAAAAAAATCTGGATTTAGCGTCCGCACGATTCCGGATTCATAGCGTTTTCAAAAATTTCCACTCTTCAAGAATTTGCGGATCCGTATCTCGGATTCACCGGATACGTGTGGACGGAAATCGTATCCGAAAAAAAAAAAAAAAAAAAAACAGCTGCGGATTCAAAAATATCCGGATACGTGTGGAAGGGGCCGGAAATACATAGACAAGACTTCAGGGAAAGTGCGGGAGTACTGTATTTACGCACGAGTTGTTGACGTATGACAAATCGAACGAGTGAGTGCAGCGAACGAGTGAGATTTCTGATACAAAAACAACAAGTACGAAGTACTTTCCATGTTGTATTGTGTTTATTATATAGATACTGAAACTGTCATCTGACATCATTTTGGAGGCCTGTTTATTTCAAATCTTTCCAAAATTCTAAAATTTGCTGTCACACACACACACACACTGCGAAATGACAACGAAATGGAAGTATTAGCTTATTAGTAAAAACTTTTATTAAAAATATGAAGGTAAGGATATGAAATAATCCAAGAACTACAAGTGATCTTAACTGTTTGTTCTAAATGCACAATTGAAAATGACTGAATTTATTGAAGTCTTAATTAAAAAAGAAGAAAAAGCAGCTCAGATAAAAAGCACAGCTTACGTCTCGCTTTGCGTTTTCCGCCGTTGATTTGCCGGCTCTCTACAGTTTTCTTCATCGACAGCGAAACAAACGAAACTATTCCACTCCAATTTCCGAGACATTTTTCACTTTCATTACGAGAAAAACTCTTCGAGAAAAACTTTTCCCTTTAAATGTTTGCGAAGCGACGCTGCAAGCTGCAAGAGCCTATAAAGGGGTAGAATTTTGGAGCGAAACTCACACATCTCTGTGGCTTCTGATTGGACGTATCACTTTTCTCACACCTAAATAAACATCTTTTCTCGATTTTTATTGGACGTATCATTTTTTTCACGTGTGAAAACGATCCTTCGCGCCTCTGATTGGCTAGAATTCATTTGCGTATGAAATATACGACATAGCCTTTTGGAGCGTATTCCTCAGCATGTATATCTGTCTGATTTCGTTAAAACGTGGTCACTAGGTTTTCGCCTGGCGCCGGGCGAAGCCCGGGGCCAGTCCATCCCTGCGTCCAAAATAGTAGGGGGCTTGGCGTCTTGGTCGGTACAGCTGCATAGCCCAGGGACTGCCCTAACAGCTGGTGGGTGGATCAGGCCTGGGGGTCGAATCTAGTGGGGCAGGGAGGGGGCTGTTTTGACACAAGCCCTTCAGTAAGCAGCAGTGTTCAGTACAGGCCTTGAGGGGCAGCTACCTTGGTCTTAATTTGCCCTGGCCAGCTGAATCAGGCCTCTGCTGAGAATGATTATCATGATAATTGCAGAGCTCAGTGGGAGGTGTAGACAGTCATCCATTGTCCCGGGTGGGGAGGGTCAAAGTCTTGGTACCAAGGACACACTTAGGGCAGGAGCTTTGGACACTCGCTGAAGCCATGTTTTCATAAATCCAGACAGATATCTACCTGGAGTTTTGAAAACCGGGTTGCCTGAAATGATCTTAAGTCAAGTCCAGCACATTGCAGGCAATCTTTCAAATCATAATTTGCTTAAAGCCAGGATACTTAAGGGGTGTTTACATGACACCGGGGCGACTTTCGCGCCGGGGCGAGTTCACTCCGGTTCCCTCTCATGGCTCTACATTTGTTTACATGATACCACCACAAAATGTCATGCCGGCGCGAGCCGCCGCGGCGTGAGTTCACCCTGGTTGTCGCACCGGGGCGAGAATTTCACTCCGGTACGAGATTTCGCAACGGTATCATATAAACGCGAAACGTCCACCCGTTCGGGTGGGAAATCGATCTGCAGGTAGACTGGAACGAGTAGCGCATGCGTAATGTTTGCGATTTTGAATCACACGTGTATTTTATCAACATGAAGTGTACCTTCAAATAAGGAGATATGAAATGACCTAGTGATCATGTAAACGCGATGCGAATTCAAAAAGTCATCCCGGTATGAAACTCGCGCCGGTGCGAGTTTTGTCATGTAAACACCCCCTCAGTTTAGAAATAAAAATCTCTCTCTTCAGTACCAACCACCCTCAGCCCTTAATCATGGGCTCCAAATAACTTCCTAGAATTGACAGAAATCAGTGAAAATTCTAGAAAAAAATACACGACTCGTAGGGCCGGCCTGTTGCCCCCGTTGGGCCAGCTAATTTTTTTTTGAGGGGGACTTTCGTCAAGCTAAGCGTCATGTTTTTGAACAGACACAAGGCTATCATCTGGTATGCATTTGGGGTAGCTTGGTTAAATTCCAGGGGGGTGGAGTTGTGCTAAAGAGCATGCACTGTTCTAGACTGTCTATTTGCTGAGTTTTTGTGTGTGGGCTTATTCCTGTCTTTCAAAGCTCAGTGTCTCCGTCAAATTGATGAGGGTTTGTGTCTAAATGGGTGTCATGTTGTTGCACAGACACAGGGCTATCAACTGGTATGCATTTGGGGTAGCCTGGTTAAATTTCACGGGGTTAGGGTTGTTTTAAAGCTTGATGTGTTTTTGTATTGTTTTGGAGGTTTTTTGTGAAATTTGCATGCAAATGACCCACTCTGTTGATAGTGCTCCAAGTCAGCAAGCAGTTAAATCGGTGGTTGTAGGACCTGGATTTGTTGAGCAGTGTTGCTTTGTATTGTTTTTGGGAGACCAGTGAGTGACAATGAAAAATTGGGGAAATGGCTTTGCAATCGGTGACGCTAACACTAAAATTGTCCCTTAAAATGCCTTATTTTCCAGACTGATGAGGAAAGCTTCATTTTTGTTACCTTCAAGACAGACGTTTCTATCAAATGGAAGCTCATGTATTCCTTAATTTCTTTTTAAGGTGATATTTAACTTTTCCAGTAACAAGGGGCATTAAATTACCAATCAGTGCGAGACACTGACATGTTTTAAGTCTGTTTTAGTGGCCCAGTTTTCAAACTGAGCCAGGTATATATAATAAATAAGTTTTTTACTACCATGCAATTTTCAAGCGCTTTCTAGAAAAGTGCCCATTCGGCACGAGTTCCTCAGCATATTTCCAACGAGATTCAACTAGGCCTTTAAGCTGCGGTTTACTTTTGCGTTAATGCTCCCAACCCATGAGAAACAGAAACATAGACAGCAAGATGTGGGGAAATGGGCTAGGAATGAAGTACTCCAGTAACAGGCCAGTGTCACTAACACAATACTAGTCTAGCTTGGCAAGAGGGGAGGGGTCATAACCCCTCCAGCCCTCTCTTTTCTCTCTAGGGGTGCACATCAAGATCCCCTAAGCGAGCTCCTTACTCCTCTTCAAGGCTGCAATCACAATAACCTAAAAGAGGTCCTTACTCCTCTCCAGGGCTGCCGGTCACAATACCCTGGGAGAGGTCCTTAATCCTTTTCAGGGCTGCAATCACAATTGCTGGTTTTCAGTGTCACGCCATTCAAAATAGATCAAAATAAAAATCAAAACCGTCCAATAGATAAAGTCCAGAATCTGAGAAATGAAAGGAGGTACATATACAAAGACCCTCACCAAGATTCAGGTCAGAGGAATATTTCGTACGCGAGATATCCGAAAAAAATGTTTTACCCAAATTTATAGAGAATTGTATGGAGACGCCATGCTGGTGCTCACCTGGATGAGCTCCAACATGGCAGACGGAAACCAACAGAAACATCTGTTACCGAGTTTTGCTACAAAAGCGTGAATTTATTCCTCGAGAAACTCATAAACATTAAAGTAATACTTTTTCTAAAACATGAACTGTTTAAATAGCAAAGTTTCGTGAAATAAGTCATTTTTTCAACCTACATGACAGCTCTCTTGGTCGTCATGTAAATATCGCGTCACGCAAAAACTTAGAAATTCAAGCGTCCTCTATCACAAAACCAAGAACCCTTTTGAAGCGAAAGTTTGTATGGAAATTAGTTTTCAGCTGCTCTAATGCATCGTGAAAGTAAAATCTCGGTAGGATAGATAGGTTTTTAGTTTGAATTTTAGTGACGTCATGTGAAAACCAACAATACCCTAAAAAGGGGTCCTTACTCCTCTCCAGGGCTACCGGTCACAATATCCTGGGAGAGGTCCTTACTCCCCTCCAGGGCTGCAATCACAATACCCTAAAATAGGTACTTACTTAAGTTAGAGGGCTTAGACTCGTGGTTACCATGGAAACCAATCCATTCTGTGAGACTTTGGGGTAAGAATGACCTGTATGGGAGCACTTCATATCAACCCAAAATTTATTATATCAATTCAAGATTACAGAACAAAGAGAAACGCTCTTTGCTGAAGAGTTACTTCTGACTAAAATAATGCAGGTCTTAAGAGTAGGCATAGCTCATAGTTCATTATTAAATAAGTGTCTGTGATGCAGATAAACTGTCCAAGTCTAACTGTAACATAACACAACTGCAAACTGTAACAATAATTATATAAAAGATCTCAACATCACGAGATTCTAGAGTAACAACATATTGAACCAAAGGCCTAACCGAAGACTGGCCAACAATTCATTTCAAATGAATCAAACATCAAAAATCATGTTTTTTTTGTATTATAGTGCATGACATGCTAATGAGATAGGAAGGGGAGGGCGGGAGATAAATGTAAAGGCAAAGCAGTTAATCTTTGCCTGCTCGAGCAAAGGAATAAATAATCACGAGGCTTGTGTTCGATGCCCTAGGACTTGATTGAATGAAATAAAAACCACCTTGAATGGCTAAAGCCTGCAGATTGCACTATTGCTGGTTTTCAGTGTCACGCCATTCAAAATAGATTAAAATAAAAATCAAAACCATTCGACAGATAAAGTCCAGAGTCTTGGAAATGAAAGGAGGTAAATATACAAAGACCCTCGCCAAGATTTGGGTCGAAGGAATAATTCGTATACGAGATATCCGAAGAAATGTTTTACCCAAATTTATAGAGCTTTGTATGGAGACGCCATGCTGGAGCTCATCCGGATGAGCTCCAACATGGCGGACGGAAACCAACAGAAACATCTGTTACCGAGTTTTGCTACCAAAGCGTGAATTTATTCTTCGAGAAACTAAAAAACATTAAAGTAATACTTTTTCTAATACATGAACTGTTTAGATAGCAAAATTTCCTAAAATAACTCATTTTTTTAACCTACATGGCAGCTAGCTTGGCCGTCATGTAAATGCCGCGTCACGCAAAAGCTTAGAAATTCAAGCGTACTCTATCACAAAACTAAGAATCCGTTTGAAGCGAAAATTTGTATGAAAATTAGATCTCAGCTGCTCTAATGCATCGTGAAAGTAAAATCTCGGTAGGATCGATAGTTTTTAGTTTGCATTTTGGTGACGTCATGTGAAAACCAACAATACACGCATGTGAACGGAAGTGAACTTGGCTAATGAAATCCCACCCTATTTTACTGCATGTCACGCAACACACACATAATTGTCATGTTTGACTCAGTAACTGCAATTTATGGAGACATGAATTGGTCTAAAACTTCACCTTTTTGCACATGTTGGTTGGTTTATAGGTGCATAGACAATGAAATTTCTCTTTTTTACAAAAAGTCCATTTCCGCAGGGGTTTCTTCGAAATATAAAACCCTTGACAATTGATTAAGTCTATGTTTAAAGACTAGGACCCTTACTATTCCTTATTTATATTAATGATATATCTAACAGCTCCGATAAATTGAAGTTCTACTTATTTGCTGATGATACTAATTTGTTATATGCTGACAAAATCTCAAATCGCTTGAATCTACAGTAAATGCAGAAATTTTTAGGGTTTATAATTGGCTAATCGCAAATAAAATATCACTGAATATATATAAAGAAATCTAGCTTTGTCATTTTTAGACCAAGACAAAAAAAGTTAAATCACAAAGTCAACTTGAAAGTGTTTAACCATCATAAGAACTCGTTCATTTCTTTAGAATGCAAAAATTATGTCAAATATCTAGGTGTGCTTATTGATAAAAATCTTTCTTGGAAATACCATATTGCTTACATCGCTTCAAAGATAAGTAAAACAATTGGCATCATTGCCAGCCTTAGACACTTTGTACCCCTGAATACTTTACACCACATATACATATCTCTTATTCAGCCCTACTTATTGTATGGCATAGTCGCTTGGGGCCAAGCTGCTAAAACTTACAAAAACAAAATTCTTATTCTTCAAAAACGCGCCCTCCGCCTCATGTTCTTTGGTGACTACAATTCTCATGCAGTACCTTATTTTGTCTCCTCTAGCTTTCTTCCCTTAGATCTACTGTACTTTAAATCCGTTGCTATTCTAATGCATGATATATCTAACAGCTTAACACCTACTAACGCATCTAATTTATTTACTTCCCAATCTAATATTCATTCATATAATACAAGATCATCTTCAAGAGGTGACTATTATGTTAAACACTCAAGGTTAGACAAACAAACTAAGTCTTTTTCAAGATATGGTGTAAAAATCTGGAATAGTTTACCGTGTGAAATCCGTCAATTGTCCAAAAATAGCTTTAAAATCAATGTCCACGACACTTTACTCCGAATACTTTCAGAAGAAAATGATTATATTGATTTACCCGACTTAATAACAAAAATTTCCTGAAAACTCGGCTTCTTATATTTGCAATATCCATCATTGTAAACTCTAAAAATTGAATTTATTTTTTATTTATTTGTTTATTTATTTAACTGCTCTTTTTCTCTAGCCTTTCTTGTGATCTATCTGTATGTGTATTACATACGTGTAACCACTGCTCGCCTCGACTAGCTAACCTGCTAACTGCGGGCAGTAGATATTGTTTTCTGTAAAATTTGTGATAATTAATAAACAGTAAACAGTAAACAGTTTAAACAGGCACTATGCCGGATAGCTTTTCACTATTAAGTTCAAAAATTGAAAGAGATGGTTAATTTGAGCAGTTTGTGCAAGTTTAGCTTTCTGCAATCAACAACAAAGGAAATAGCAGCAATATCAAATACTGCCAAATTGTTGGGTGGCAAAACGTTCATGAGCTCATACATTCTTGGTCAATTTGGGGGTTTTTCTCTGGAAGTATTCGGTATATCGGTCCGGACTCAAATTTTCAGAGATAACTGAAACTGGTATGCTCTTTCAATAATAGAAACTTTTATTTTATTAGCTTCATCAAATAACGATAAGCAAATGTTAATGAGGGAAAAAAGAGAATTACAGGTGTGAAAAAGGATTCACCTATAACCTGGGAAATGACTATTTGCCAAGTTAAAACGGGATTGGGTGTAAATCAGTTTTTAAAGGCCAAAATAAGGTACTGGAAAAATTTGTAATATGCGGCGAACTGCAACATGCGAAAAATCATAAACTCACCAACTTTACCCTTTATCGTTTTTAGTTTTTTTTTTCAAAAAAGCAATTTCCAGACTACATTCCTTGACCTTCTTCTTTACCAACCCACATTTCATTTCCCAAGTTCCATGTTGGGTTATCTTTGCAGGGCTTGGGTTGATATCGCCAGTAGGGATTAAGTACACGGTGATCAAACTTTGTGGTTTTACAAAATCTTGCAAAATCAGGAATAGCTGAAACGTCTTTAGCGTTGTCATTAGCTCTTAGCCCCAGATAATACATGGTCTTAACGTATGCTCCATGCGCGCCTAAATAGGAGTCACAAACATTCAAGATGTTACTAAATCGAGAAACAAAAGACGCTGGAGGGTGGTGATGTAACCTAGTATCGTGGAAGTATGTTTTGTTTAGAATATTGCTCAGCCACAACATGACTTGTTGGTCCGCATGTGGATGACACAACATCGAGCTTTCGTTCTGGGCCAAGAACTTCTGAATGATATCTTCAGAGAATATCATAAATGCTTCATCCATCCACGTGATTCCTATTTGACAGTGGAAAAATCCCCAGACTAGAGTTTGTTTCGGTCTAAATGGAAGCTCGGAAAGAAGCCTTTTTAAGCACAAGAAGTAGTCATCATCGATTCTAAGTAGGTACTGAAAGTTAAATTTCGCCGCTGCCCATTTGATCTGGTTAAGGAAGCGGAATCCAAACTGCCGGCCTCCTTTAAGAGGCTGAAGCTTAATATCCTTGTATTTATCGTTTTCGTTTAAAATAAGGTTACGTTGAGTTCGGTTTGTTATGAGTCCATCAGTCATGAAGACACATTCAACCTGAGGAAAGAAACATTCAAGTTATACCCACGAGGTTACAACTGCCCTTATGTCCCGGCTGTCGTGTGAACCATCTTTAGGGTCTTTCTCGTGTAAATCTTGGATGGGACCCTCGCAGAGTCCAAGAGAAAAGCCCTGGGACCCCAGCCTAGTCCCTAGGCGTTCTATGTTGCCCGTTGTCCTCGCGAAGTCTGGGAAAGAGAGGGCGAGTCTCTCTCGGTGACGTCACAGTTCACGATAGAGTACAGGGCGCAATTCTTCGAAAGCCGATTAGAGCTAACTCAGGATTAAAGTTTAATCTGGGTTTCTTATTCTTTTGTTCAAAAGCATTTTCTCGGACAATTTTCACTATTCTTTATAGAGCATCAATTCATTACATTGCAGGCAAAAATATATGTTTTGAATTTGCTGTTTAAGTTTCCATATCTAAATTTATACTTCGCACTAACCCTGAGCTATCTTAACCCTGCTTTGAACAACCCCAACCTCGTCCCCAGGCTCTTTTACCGTGGCTTTAATGCCAAGGAAAAGCGCCCTGGGGACGAGGTTTGAACAACCCGGCCCAGGATTGACCAAGCCGAGAGCGCCAAGAGACTATGCTGCTGGGGCCCATTTCTCAAAAGTTCCGGTAACTTTGCGGGCTCGAAATCAAATATTCAGACTGATATACTGATTGTTTGATCATATTATCAGTAAACCTACTGAAACCTCGAGTTTTAATGTAAACGACAACAGCTTTTCGGGCCCGTTAATAGACCTCTTTAGCTTGTGTGTTTTCTTTTCCCAATAGAGGTCACAGGGAAACTTGACCCTTTGTCTTTTCATAAGTAAAAGTCAGGAGCCCATCAAATGATGGGCTCCTGGTAAAAGTTCAATAAGTTTAAACTTAAACTTAACAAAGCTTTCATAAATTATGAGTACATACGCACGAGAATAAGACAAAATTTAAAAGAAACAGTTCTCTAGAGTATTACTAGTAATAGTTGACACTGCGACTGCCCCCGTTCTGAATGTTGTCAGTCAATAGTAATCTTGCTCGTTGTGCAGCTCTTTGAAATATACTATACCGATTCATAATGAAGATCTTCACAAATATTTCGTTAGCCTGTTCCAGGCTCTCAGATAGTGGGGAAGATAAGAAAGTGAAAGGCACGCGAAAAGTTGGCGGAGCGGGGAAAAGGAAAAAGGAAGGGATCGTGAGGACCCACATACGACTTTTTGGACTCCGGCGTTGTTAAGAGTAAATGTCAGTAAATATCGAGCAACCGGCGACCACGGTCAAAAATTAAATTTCACTCATACCTTGTTCACACACACTTATTAGTAACCACTAAACGTGGTGTAGTTTGTTTTTCAAAAGGCCGATTATCGACAAAATCAATTTTCGTGGTCGGCGACTTGAAAACAACCAAAATTTAAGGATAAATGAGGCAGTCTCAAAACCTCGCTCGCACGCAGAAAGGAAGAAAGCGGGGTTAAATATTTCCCGATAAATCAGTTTATGAAGGGTTTTAGCTCTAGCTATAGTATGGCGGTTAATTCTTATCTTAACGATATTGTGGAAGGTAAACAATTTTATTATATGGCTGAGTCTGTTTTCGCCATGCGATTGGTCAATTTGCGGTCAATAACTTGCTATACGGACCAAAATTTCAACAAAAATGCTCATTTCGGAGCTCTAAATCTCTTTACCTCGGAAAAAAGGTTGAAATTAAGTTACAAGACGTCTATCAACCTTGAGGACTTAGATTTTGACTTTGTCCTTCAATATTTTAAACTGTGTTTATTTGTGAACGAAGGCGATGAAGAAACTCGTAATCTTATCGAAGACGATTCTAGACAGTGTTTGAAAATTTTATCGTAGTACACAGTTGAGAAGACGAAAATCGACTGGCAGAGATTCGAGATGTTTTGCCTAAGAGAAAATGAGTAATTCCTTCGACAAATATGATAACAAACAGGCCTGCACCCGATCATCTTGAGGAGCTTCTTTGTCATTTGCAGTGTTTTTCCAAAGACCAACGAAAGAAAGATAGAAGCGACTCCGAGCCAGACACAATGTTCAGTTAATACCTTCATGACATTTTTCACCTTTTTGCGTTTTACTAAACAATTATCCGTAGGAAACAAAATATGCTCCAACAGCGGTTGAAAGAAGCCAATCGGAACAAAAACTCTCAAAGCACATGTACAGCCATATTTGGAACTCCAGAGAATCTATACTGAGCCTAGCCCACAAAGCAATGAACTACTTTTCCATGATAGATAACATACATCGAAGTAGCCAGGTAGTTTCCGTGCAGACTTCTCCTATTTCCTTTGAAAGCGATGACTGCTTTGAAAAATGTTATTGACCATGTCATCACAGAACAGTCTGGTTCTGCTTTTAATATTATTAAATCTACTACATTCACGATATTGAAGTGTTTCACTGATCCACGGAAATAAAATAATATTATTTTATTATTTTGTTTGTTAACAATTTGTTTCAGGTCAGTTTGCCCAGTATAGACCAGTATAATGACCCTAATGGAACCTAATTCACTCATTTTCCTCACCCTAATCAGTAAACTTCAAAGTCGTACAGTGGCCATTTGTCTTTCTGTGAAATACCCCTGACGACCCTTTCCTGAATCTAACCATCCCCCCCTAAGAATGAGATCCCAAACCCCTCCCTTTCTTTTGAAGAAAAAATGAAAATTGTCATAAAATAATCAAAGTACCTCTTCATGGGCACGAAACGTTTGGTGCAATTCATGCCATACAATATCACTGTATCAAGTACTGTTCTTGGTGCAGGAGGAGGTACTATAATGGCCTAAATGGAGAGGCTCCCCCCGAATGGTGTACCTTTTTCAGGCTTCAAGTATATGAAAGGGAAGGGTTTTTTTTATAGTTGAAGTATATGGAAGGGACATCTGTCATTTCAGTCAGTTGAAGGACCAAAATGAGATCAGTCACAGACGCATTTTATGGATGTGAGAGACAAGAAAACCTGTTAGTGATTTATTCATATTGTAAAGATCGTGTAGTTAAAACTGGATGCAGCGTTCAAAATTTGGTATGTGAAAGGGGTACCATTTGCTACTAGAGGGTATACAAAAGGGGTACCTTTTCTGTCGAAAACGGTACATACAAAGGGTAAGGGGTTGGTCCCTGGGGCGGAGCCTCTTCCTATAAAACTTTAGTGAGCCCCCCCCCCCCCCCCCTCTCCTCCTCCCCTCTGAGTTACTGTTACTCTAGTCTGATTCTTCTCTTTAATTTCTTTGATACTGTGCTTCATTAAATGAATTTTTATTCATTTAGAAGCTTCCTGCCCGTTTTTTGAAAACCCGTATATGTTAAAAGAAATTATGCCCCCTGGAGGGAAAATAAAATCAGGGAAAATAGGTACCAAGATCTGTTGTATTATTTTACATGAAACATTGAGTAAGTGTAATGTGGCTACTATCCACATACAGTTGCGCGTGTTTACTGAAAAAACATATTGGGCACTCCAATCTTTTGCTTCCCTGTGTGAGACCTCGAACTCTTTATTTCCAAAACTACAGACGGCTTGCTTGAAGGCTTATCAGCCACCTTCTAATAAGCTGCCAACCTCTGCAACATTGATGATGTGATGCTTGATGGTAGGTGCACTGCAATATTACAGAATCAAGCTAATTAAGCAGCTTGACACATTCAGTTTTACATTGAGCTTGAAATATTTTTCTCCACAGAAGAAGAGAAGAGAACTGGAGCTCCCCTCTGCAAAAACATTAAAGGAGTCCCCCTAGAAAAAAAAGCATCCAGAGGGCTAAACAGAGGAAGTATACTTCCCATGCTTATTTTAACAGCTAGCCTTTAGAAAGTACCTTCCAACCAAAGTACTTCCCCATCGCTTATGCACATTCTCCACCTCAATCAGATAAATCAGAGAAATCAAATATTATTTCAATATTTGAGGGTTAAGAAAGAAAGAAAAGAAGGGGGCTCAGAAAAAGGGGGGTGAAAATTCACCCATTTCACCTCCCCTGGATCCGCGCCTGCACTGGGCACGTGGATTTTCCGAAATTTCAAACAGGAATTTCTGTTGAATGGAAAGCGCGTAAAGTGTTTACCTAGAAAAGTTGGCCCGGCTAGGAGACTGAACCTACCATTACAAAAGGGTGACTGGACAAGGTGGGTCACCCTCCTAGCCGAGCCAACTTTTTGTAATTTAAACGGTTCGCCATGTTTGGAAAAGAAATGTGTGAAACGTTGCCTCTTCCAGGAAAGCTCGGGTTCAGTGGCGGGTGACCCTTCTGCTCGAGACAAATTTTATTCATTTAAGCGGGGCCTAAATTTTAGTTCTTTACATTAATTTCCATAGACCAGCCACCTGACAGGTAATAACACGGTGAAATAGCTAGAGATTGAAGCCCTCCCTTACCAAACCATATGTATTTTGAAACTGATTTTAAAGTGTTTAAAATGTATTTTCAGTATTTGAACACTATTTTCCTGTATTTTAATCCTATTTGACAAAAAAATTTAAATTTTCGCCCCTGTTTGAAATATATCTTGAGTGTAGTTAAATTGTATTTCATCAAAAGGAAAATCTCTCTCATCAATTTACAATGTATTTTGTTTAATAAATATGATTAAAATAGGGTATTTAAAATGTATTTTGGGCATAGAACCACTAACACTGTTACAAACAGAATTCAAATAGACTATTTGAAACATGTTTTAAGGGCTTTTATGCTGACTGTGTTTTAAATACTTTGAAATAGGGTACTTTAACACTGTTTTGAATGGTATCTAAAATGTATTTTGAGACGCATCCACTCACAAAGTTACAAACATAGTTCAAATAGACTATTTGAAATATGTTTTAAGAGCCTAAATGCTGACCGTATTTTAAATCCTTTTAAACAGGGTACTTTAACACTGTTTTGAGTTGTATCTAAAATGTATTTTGAGACGCATCCACTCACAAAGTTACAAACATAGTTCAAATAGACTATTTGAAATATGTTTTAAGAGCCTAAATGCTGACCGTATTTTAAATCCTTTTAAACAGGGTACTTTAACACTGTTTTGAGTTGTATCTAAAATGTATTTTGAGACGCATCCACTCACAAAGTTACAAACATAGTTCAAATAGACTATTTGAAATATGTTTTAAGAGCCTAAATGCTGACCGTATTTTAAATCCTTTAAACAGGGTACTTTAACACTGTTTTGAGTTGTATCTAAAATGTATTTTGAGACGCATCCACTCACAAAGTTACAATTATACTATTTGAAATATGTTTTAAAACCTTAAGTACTGACCGCATTTGAAATACTTTTAAATAGGTTACTTAAACACTGTTTTGAGGTCTATTTGAATTGTATTTTGGGCACACAACACTCTGACTAAAAAAATAGATCATACATAAATTATTCAAAGTGTGCTTAAAGACATCAAACGCCGACCTTATTTTAACTACTATAAAGTAGGGTACTTATTACTTAATATGACTGAGGCGCAATATTAATTGTAATGAATTTTGGGATACTTATACTGAGACTATAAAAGTAACAATTGCACCAAGTTAATTTTTAGGCCTTCATCGTGTCACGAACTCACAAAAATGACTCAAAACCCCGACTTAAAACAAGCTGTCACACATTGTGACCGGATTCTCCTCTCAACAAAGTTCGAAGCTGAGCAAAAAATTAAATCTAAATTAAATAAAAAAAGAGAAGAAAATTAGGAATAGATTTTAGCTTTGACTGCAATATGATAACACGTAACTGACACGTGACAGTGTGCTGATAAAAGATCAAACCCTTCCTAAATGTTGATTACCTGCAAGCTCTCTGCGAAAATCTCCGTGTAGATTTTAGGCGTGATTCATTTAATGCAGTTACGGGACATTCCATAAGTTTTTTAAAAGAAACTTCTTAAAATCGCATTGTAATTTCATATAGTAGAACTTTTTCACAAACAGCCGAAGCCGCGGGCCGAGAACCGGATGCACGCGGTCAACAGTGGTTTATCTCAAATAAGCCCTTGAAATTACATAATAAATAAATTATCCAAGCTAAGATCTCACCTCGTATATACTGCATCAAGAAACAAAGCTCAGATCTGAATAAACTCCGATATATGGTTATCTTTCTCTTATAGATATTCCGGACATGCATGGCATATTATTTCTGAGATGTCACGCGCGACTGAAATCACGACTTCGCGCCGCGGTGATGTGACAAATGCACGTGATAAACAAACGGTCATTTGTCCTTTGCTCATTTCAAATTATTGAACCGGCGGTTGTTGTGACTGCGGGTGCGCTTGATTTTACTGTTTCTTACGATCTAACAAAAGTACACTTCAACTCTGTGGATTGTCTGAACACGTAGATGTTGCTTTTATCACGAATCAAAAATGGGTATGACTCCTCAGCGACTGCTATGTACTTTGAAAGGTTCTGGTTCAGGTTCTACTTCGAAGCACGCGGTCTTGTGCATTAATCCAAAGAGTCTTCTCTCATGTGAGTATTATAGAATACAATGTTCCCTCTATATGCACAACATGTTACTAAGACGCTTAAGTATTCGCCAAATGAAAAACAAATGAAGGGGAGAAAACATTTTTATATACTCCCGCCTGCATGCTGTACGGCAGTTTTAGTTTTTACAGGGTTCCATGCTCAGACGCGCTGTTCTGAGTCACTTGATGTAACATCAACGACTCTTTTCATGCCCGCGTAAATTTGATGGTGTTATTCTTATGTTGTTGTTCATCAGCCAATAATTAATGTTCAGGCGTAGCCTGCAAGCTTCTGATAATATTTGAGTATAAAAGCCGTGAATATAATAAAAAATGTAAGCTATATGTATGCAAATTATTATTTACCGGAAACGTCAGTAACGCAATAGCCTTTTGAAGCCTGTGTACAGACCCCCCTCCCCTCCGATTTTTATTGAGGGGAGGGGGCCTGCACACAGGCTAACGATTGATTTCAGCATTTCTGAATTTCCCGAGAATTCGTAGGGAAATCAACGTGAAGTAATCGGCTAAGAGATAATTCTCGTGAAATCCTAGCCCAGGACTGTGTGGAGAAATTTCGCAGAGGTAAATGTTGCTTTTTCATGGTAATTTTCGACGGTTTTGTATTCATTTTATTTCATGATTTTAAATGGTATTTCCATCCTGTTTTTGCATGTACTGTTTTTATGTTCTTTCGACCGACTTTTGTATTTTTTCTATTGGCTATTTTTTTACAATTTTATACTGTTTTTGCATTTTTGCATCCTATTTTTGATGTATTTTCACATTATATGCGTGCTATTGCTTTTCTTCTTCTGTGGTATTTTAATACTATTTTCAAAGTATTTTTATTGTATTTGCAAATGCGAGTATTTTTCTAAATTTCGAAACCGATTAAACAGCTATTAAAATATATTTTGAAGCATAACATTTAAATAGCGTTTTAAACAGGTTAAAACACCTTTAAAATCAGTCGAAACCTGTTTTTAACCTGTTTGGTTTTTTTTTCAAAATACGATTAAAATAGTATAGCAAATTGAAATATTTTTCTGAAACTATTTTTATCCTGTTTTTATTCCCCATTTATAAGGTATTTAAAAACTGTTTTAGAGCTGTTTTGAGCCTTGTAAAAGCCCTGGAATTTTTTATATATTTTAAGCGGATTTTAAAATACTTTAAAAATTCTTTTTTAATAGCGTTTTAAACAGGTTAAAACACCTTTAAAATCAGTCGAAAAATATATTTTTTGTACCTATTTTTAACCTGTTTGGTTTTTTTTTTTTCAAAATACGATTAAAATAGTATAGCAAATTGAAATATTTTTCTGAAACTATTTTTATCCTGTTTTTATTCCCTATTTATAAGGTATTTAAAAACTGTTTTAGAGCTGTTTTGAGCCTTGCAAAAGCCCTGGAATTTTTTATATATTTTAAACGAATTTTAAAATACTTTAAAAATTCTTTTTTAATAGCGTTTTAAACAGGTTAAAACACCTTTAAAAGCAGTCAAAAAATACATTAAAAATACACTTTTCACCCTATTTAAAACCTATTTCACAAAATAGGTTAAAAACAGTTTTCAAAAATAGCTTAAAAATACATTCAAAACAGTGTTGGATTTGGTAAGGGAGCTAAGTCAATCAAAGGCACATACAAGGCAACGGGGGGAAGTTGACGTGAAAAACGTTTTTTTTTTTTGTACTTATTTAGTACAATGTATTGTATGGAAGCATTCTTTAAGAAAACTTAGGAAAAACAAGTGAAAAAAAACATGATTTGGATTGTGTTAGTAGCATAATATGCTACTTATGGCAATAACATTAAAAAAGGCGTCGCCTGTGAATCCTGTCACGCAACACGTTTGACTAGACTTTTATGACCAAGGGTGTATCGGCAGCCCGAAAGTTTCACTATCAAAATCGCAGTTTTTGTGAGACCTAGAATTTTTAAATGGCAAGGGAGGGGGGCGTAAGGTTTTGCGGTATTGCGGTATTGGGTTATTTTTGGTGCGGTTTTGCGGTAATTTTTATTTCAAAGTACGGTATTGCGGTTTTCAAAGTCCAAGCGGTATGCGGTAATTTTAAATTTTATGTAGCGGTAATCGGTGAAAAAATTGTTGTCTCGCGGTGATCTGCTTCCTGAGTCCTTTCTTTTTAAGGCATGACAACTATACAATCCTAAAAGGAGTCCTAAAAGGTCTCCCTAGCTAGCCTGCGTGACCTGCGTGTCTTCCCAGTTGCACAGTCGGGGACCGTATTGCGGAAGCAGTCCAGACAAATGGTATGGCTTGTAATTTCAGTTAATACTTTATATGATTAACGACATTAACCTTTTTATCCAGTGATCGGTAACATGTCGCATTATTTTATGACCTCATTTCGACCTTACCGGTTCTTTCATGCCAGTCGCGAATGGCGAGCGATCAGTCAGTTAATCCAGCAAATAGCGAAGTGGTTATAAATTGCGTAGCATTTTTCTACGGAGAAGGAAAAGGGGGGGGGGGGGGGGGGAATTAAAGGAAAAAAAACAAGTTCCGTTGTTTGGTAAAGCGAAGAGAGAAGAGGCTGGTAAATTCAGGGAAACCATTTGGTAAGTAATATCTTCTTATACTTAATCCTATCCTACCTTAAAAGTGCATCGATTATCGACATTATCCTGTTCTTCAGTCCACTTAAAAAAAATACTGATAGTTATCGGACCTTATCGTTTATGAGCTTCACTGAAAGGCCACCAAAACGCTTCAACTTCTTCAAATGACCAGCATGACCCAAAGACCCAAATATTTTGTTGGATCATCGACGACCAACGAGCTTGACTTTGGTGGTATAATGTCTGCAATGATCTAATCCTGTGGTAAATAGTGCGAAATTTATTTTTACTACTAACCGCGAAAAACGAAAAACTGCTTGGCGTCCTTGACTGTTTCAATATAGGTCATAATATAATAAAGAAATGAAGCTATTGAGATTACCACGCCATTGCACATCTATCCACATCTCAGTGTTACTGTCGATTATTTAACAGTTAATGAATGAGGCTGAGTATCTTATGAAGAATTATGGAGATCTCCATAATTCTTCATAAGATACGAAAGCCGAATTCAATAACTGTTTTATTATTCATTCAAAATAATTCCTAGTTTGAAAACGTAGCTAAAACATGCTTACCTCCATCGATCCATCGATGTTCAGTTCATCTTCGATAGTGTACGTTTAGGTTTGTCCAGCCCTGCAAATATTCTTCAAATAGCAGATGTCGCCCTTCGAGTTGTCTTCTTGCTGTTCTTGCCATGTTTTAATCTATTTTTCCGCCTAGTTCTTACTCTTGAAACGAGTGAAATGTCCGCCATTTTTCAAGTCACAATCAAAACAACTCAACCTCGTCCCCAGGTCTTCTCGGTTAACGGTGCCTTAACCTGCGAAAACGCTGCATTTTTGACGTCATTTCCTCGTTAAAGTCAAAATTCTTCCAAATTTGGTCATCAGTAACTGGTTATAGTGAATTAAACGTGTGCCTTTAGCCAATCAGAATCGCGGAAATATTTTGAATGAATAATAATAATTATTAACTTTGCCCTTTTTATCTTACATCAACTAAAGGTCTATAAGAAATATCCACTTGAACATCTCTCTAGCTAGCATCAGCTTTTACATTTTTTAGAGACAATGAAATTTTTCAACCAAATTCAACGGTCTAAACAAAGAGACTGTAATATGACTTTTCACTTATTTTTTTTATCTTTTTTTGCTTTGTAAAAACGAACTCAATAAATATCTGCACCAAATTAAAAGAGTGTGCCCACTTTCTTAGTGCACTTGGCTGTTTGTATGAAGCTTTCTCTGTGCATCACAAAGGTGCATAGTATACTGTTAAGACAGGAGAGGAAGCTATTGGTCTTGTTAAGCAATGTAGAAGACGAGAATACCTATGATATTTAAGAAACCACTGGGATTACAAGAAGTCTCAATGGACCTCAAGGCCATGTGTCGGCCAGGACAGTAGCGTCGGTTTCCATGATAGAAAAAGGGCTCCAGAGATTGTACACTAACCTTGAAAATTTTGATTACGAGAATACACTAAATCTTTTGAGCTGTATGACACTCGATGTGGAAAACTGTCTCGCCACCGTACATGTCAAGCAAGCAAACATGTCAATGGCAGAATACTGCAGGTCATTTGGCTTGGCAATGAAGGAGGCAGTGAAACGGGTGACCTCTTGGGCTGCATACTACCACACAAGCAGGCGATCTTGGTACCCCAAACCAGAGGGTTCTTTGCAACTATCGCAGGTTCCTATCATGAAACTTCTACCTAGTGTCAGTATGAGCCCAGCCGACTGCAACGCACTCAGGGACTGGGCATCCTCCTATGGAGCTGCCGTAAGACAACGAATGGTACGACAAGAGACTACCATGGCAAAGCACGGTACGCTCCCTGAGTTTATGTACCAAAGACAATGTAACATCTCAAAGAATCCTGTATCTATTGCCTTTGATGAACGCGTTAACAGGGTAGAAGATGCCAACGAAAATAATTCGGAAGAAGACGAGAGTGATGCCGAGTTTGATGAAAGCAGCGATGAAGATGTTGAAGATCATGGTCGGGAAGAATCGCTTCTTCAAGGAGAGGTCGGAAGCTCGGCCACGTTTCTCCTGGGAGAGAAGACTCGATTCGGGAGAGTTGTTAGATTTTTAAGTAACGCTTCACCTACGGGGGAAAGCGAAAACAATAGGCCCGCGGCTCAGGGAGCCGTTGGAAAATTACGAGCGGAAGCAAGTAATTTAATTACCATGAGAGATCTTATTGGTCAAAGAACGATTAGCGCGAAATTCAAACACGTATACCAGAAATTTTGCCTTTTATTTTGCCATCACAGGTTCCATGATAAACACAATCGAATTACAACATCAAAAGTAAGAAAAAGGCGCATTCTTGGTCAAATCGTATGTGGCTAATCAGAGTTATTTTGTTATTTCGGTGCGGTACATGGAAATATCTGCTGACTGTCCTGCACCCGATGACAGGCATGTCAAAATATGAAGACGCTATTGGATCCCTTTTCGCGGGTAATTATTGCATGGCCGCGCAATCGTCTTGAATATAACCAAACACACACAAAAAAATAAAAACCTTACGTTTTAATGGGTGAAATCAAGATCTTTTTATCCTTTTGTTTGAAACCAATAAAATTGTAAACAACGCTCTTACACTGCCTATTCCAGAGTTATTTAAAAAAAATCCTCAAACAGTTCGTCTTCGTCGGCAACCAGGTCCACAACATCAAAGAAGTAATCTTCGCTGTCTGAGGTTTCTGTTTCCAAAGCAATTTCACCACTAGCCAGTCTTGGAAAGGTCTTCACTAGAAACAAGCTTTCTTTCGCTTCCAACATTAGTCCTTTGGCGCGTATCTCCTGGATAGAGGGAAAGGGGCAAAGGCACGCCATAGAGAGAATGCTTAAGTGTGAGTTATTGGAAATGTTTACGTTCGTCATGTATCGGAGCGATTCTTTTGATTTGAAAATCGCAGATTCCGATATGTTGCCACAGCTTTCTATGTCGAGCACTCTCAGTCGTCTTGTAATTTTCACCATTTGCAGGAAGTGTTTGGTAGAAATTGTCGTCCCACGTAAATTAATTCTTTTCAAACTTGCAAAGCATCTTAATGGTACTTTAAGATACAGTGATCCTGTATTGGCCAAACTCATTTCGTCGCACCTTGCCAACGCTCTCTGTATTGGTGAAGAAACACGTCCACGAAACACAAACTGCCACCACGAAAAACAAACTGCAGACACGCTAACTAAGTCTTCTGCTTCAAGGAACTGAAATATCAGCGGCCAAAGAAATGAATCTACTGACGGAGCCATTGCTGCACGCATGAATGAAACAAAGCCACGTTTGGGTTTGACGTGTATTCAGACCTGGTGAACATACGACAAAGGTCCTCTTGTTCTTCATCAGCTTCCTGAATAGTGAATTTACTACCACCTTGTGATAGGTTCATTGTTATTCACCACTTCCTTTTATCACAATTCTTTCATTGACGTACGTGCTTTCACTAAACATGGGCCTAAATCTTGTATTTTTTTGCTAATAGTCGCCCAGAATGTCTCAGAGGTGAGTTATTTTACGTCCTTTGTTCTTCCCTTCTTTCATTTTCTTCTTCTTTTTTTTACATGCAGATCATTTTCCGTGAGGCTAATTACATTTTTTTCCCTTGGCTTTTCAGAAAAAGATCGAGTGATACACAGGAAGATTCCCCTAAAGCTAAATCTGCAAGGCCTGCTATTACGGTAAGTTTCAAAAGTCACCTTACACACTTGTTCAAGAAAACATATCACTAACAAGACTAACAATCCTTTTTGGTTGATTTAGAGGACAGACCTTTGCGATATGTACGGCAAGAATAATTCGTCTCCCAAGAAACGCCTTATTATCGAGGGTTTGAAGATGGGAAAGAATTTTAGTGACCTGGCGGCGGATCTGAGCATTACAAAAGCAACCGCTGAAGTTTACGGGATAGATTGCTTGGCAGCAGGACAACAGATAGACCATGAAACGCTTGCAAGATTGTTGGATGTTTCCATGGATTGTTTTAAGCGGATAAGAAACGAGATTTTAGTATGTGAAGACCGAAAACTGCGTACGGTACGTGACAATTTGTCGCAAGAGTTTAGCTACAATCAAATTCGTTTTGTCCTAGCCTGTCTTATCCAAGAACTTGAACTGTGATAGACTGTGAAACGTATTCTTACATTACTATAACTGCCGTGATTTGTAACAGAGGAAAAGGTCTGAACGTGGCACGTGTTTGCACATCGTCCCGCCTCGCGATGCGACGCGCGTAAATGCACTACCTTGGAACTTTTCTCGCCTTCTTGTGCCATTTGTTTTTGTTCTTATATCTTATAAACAAGCGTTTCTGTTTCTTACAAAAATGAGGTAGTCGTGTGGACGGAAAGAAAATTTTACGATGTATTTTAGACCACTTTACGATTCAGCGAATAAACACTACATTTGCATATATTCTAATGTACTCATTCATTACACTCATGTCCCTCTTTTTAGTCAACTGACGAAAACCCCCAAACACGAATATTCATACTACTATTTTCTTCCCCGTACTTCTTTGTGCGCTTAGACGACGCAGGTCAATGATAAAATTGAGCGGCAGGGGTATTACGCAGCACACCGAATGGCCGCCAAGTGACTATGAAGTTTGGTGGCTAGGATTAGGTAACTGAATTATCCGGCGAGAAAACTGACCTGAAACTTCATTCACTCAGTTTCCTAACCCTTATCAGTAAACTTCAGCCGTTTGGCGTTCTGCAAAAAATTGAGTAAATTACCAAGAACATAATCCAGGCGCGAAAACGAAAGGTCACGCTTCGCGCGTGGTTAGTCATCGGCCTCGCGTTTTTTTTTTCTCTCCTTAGGGACGGACCATTAGAAAACTTATCGGGCGGGAAGGGGGAGCGGGCGAAGTACCCAAAAAATTTTCGCGCAAGGGAAAATTAAGCGAAAAAAATTCAAAAAATATTCATGCTACGGCCTAAAAAAATTCAAACCAGGAATTTGAGAACGAACAAAAATTCCTGCGGCTCGAAAATTCCCCACCGCCCCCCCCCCCCCCCCCCCCAAAACTTTTCTAATGGTCCGTCGCTTAATGTCACCCATTGTGCGGAATGGTTACCATATCCTCATTCCCACTGTCTTTTTTAACCCTTGTGTTTAAGTTAACTTAGGAGGACAGACACAGAGAACAAGATTTTCTTTGCCCTGCCTCGTTTTAAAAGCAAAATCATCTGCAGACTACCTGAATAAAAAGGTACAAATATAGCTGGATGAAAACAGTTATAAACCAAATTAAAACAGCCAATATTGACTTTGTATTTACACCACTTGTATTCTATGTACATATTTGTTATATTTGCAGAATAAGTTATTACATGCACTAAAAGGTTGGCCAACAGGGGTTTAACTGCGATAGATAGACCATTAGAAAAGTGAAGGGACAGGTAAATCAACGCGGTCATGAAAAAAAAGAGAAAAAAATTCCTGAAGCCGGAAGAGACAAATACTTGCCAGCTTAGAAAAAAAATAGAGAAAATTCCCAAAGAAATAACATGCAAAGCAGAACTTTTACCAAACCCCCTTAACCTTTCTAATGATCCATTGTAAGGCAATTTCCCCTCCATTCACTTTCAACCCAAAAAGGACAAGGAATGGCTGTTTCACTGACTAATTTTTCATTATTTGGGAAAGCCTCTTCATGGTCAATGTGACATTCCATCCCATATTGTTTTCCAATGAAACTTGCCTTAGATGATAATAAGAAATGAGCAAACAGGCTCCTTCGATAGCTGAACACTTTCTTGCAAATAGCATTGTAAAATTAATATTTCATTGGTGAATGAGATTTTAAAAACGGTTCGTGACTACAAATAACTTATAGTAGAAACTTTGCAAATTGAAATGTTTGCACCAAATGTTTGCAAATATACTTGGTTTAAAAAAAATGCGAAATATGCTGCTTGATGGCCAACACATGAAATGCTTCTGGCAATTAATGCACCCTTGTTGCGGTGCTGATGAGAATCTACTAAAATTAAATTTCCTGCACAGTCAATAATAACAAGCACTGCCTTTCCATGTGCAACTAAAATATGATAGGATGGCTTCTCCTGAAGAATTGATAGTACAACAGTCTCAAGTTGGCCCTGAGGGTTTGAGCCAAAGATATCATACTCTTGCGAGATGTCATGCACCTGGCAATGTTGCCCTACTGCAGAAACAGCATCGTCCACAGCCACGTCTACTCCTTCTGCATCATACAATTCATCGTGCATGTCATTGCCCATTCTGATGGCAGTCACAAGGGCCATCTGCCAGTGAGCAGTGAGGTTTTGACCGGAAAGAACTGGTAATTTAGAGAACTTGTGCAACATTCCAAAAGTCAATGCAATAAATACACAGGCATTGCTCCCATTTCTGCCATCTATAGTGGACTGACTGACGTGACTTGGCAAGTACCACTCAGTTATCCCATAACCTGTGTTAGCGCCAGTTAGGCCTGAGATTGAAGGGTTTCCCAGTGAAGTTGAGGCCACTGATGATGGTGATGAAGATGGTGGTGTAGATGTTAATGGGACTAATGAAGATGTCGGCAATAATGATGTAGAGCTTGATGTGACCGATGTCGATGATAATGTAGGAGTTGGTAGGACAGATGTAGGAGTAGAGGCCACTGTAATTCCAGGAGAAGCTTGTACAGTGGTGACACCTGACGTCAAAGGGACAGAAGTGGCTATTGCAGAGGTTGTAGTCGCTGGAACATTACCAGTGACATTCCTAACAGCATTTTGCACATCAGCTTCCATTCTTTCCATCTCCCTTTTCCTTTTCTGATGGTAGGTACTCCACCAACTTTTTATCTGGCTTTCTTTCAAAGCTTCAATACCTCTCTCTCTCATAGCTATTATGCATTCGGTGGGATCTGCGCGTATACCATGATTGGCCTGCCTGTTATAGAACTCGATCATGATTTCCTTTTGTGCCAAAGTAAAGAGAGTTCGCCTCCCTCCCCCAATTTTCAATGCAAAGCCTTGTCTTGGAAGGCTTTGAATTAGCATGGCATCAACAGGAGTCACAAAATTGGATGGCAATTGTTGCGGTACTGCTGCATGTTGAACAAATTTAACACTGTATGTTCCCTGATTGTGACACTGGACGTTACTGTTGATTGAAAACGGGATGTCATCTGTTGTAGTGGCACCGGTTGCTCCAGCAATAGGGCTAGTTCTATTTGCAATAACTTGGAGCTGCTGCTTGCTCTTACTCATTTGTTTGCCAAGGCCTGCCAGGGATCTTGCAGTAAGACCTGATATGGTAAACAAATATAAAATAATAGTTAATACCATCACCTATTTTCTTTCTTTTTTTATTTATTGATGAAGTGCTACCAGATGGAAAAAAATTTTAAAAAAATAGCATGTTCTGATAATCACCATCCCCATCCTCATGAATACAAGCAGATTCTTCTATATATTATTATCATTAATATTATAATAAAATATCATCACCAGCATCACCATCTTTTTATTATTATTATTATTAAATAATAATAATAATTATTATTATTATTATTGTCGTTGTTATTGTTCTTACCTCCACAGTGTTGAAATTCAAAACTGCCATACAAAGAAATATCCTTGAGGGTGCCTAATTTCTCTGGTGCCTTCTGCCTATCAATCAACAGTTTCCGGCAGGTGACATTCTTCATGGACTAAAAAGACAAAAAAAAATACTAATAATTATTATTATTACAAGGAATTTTTTAACTGTCAATTTCCTGCCAACCAGAAATTCTAAGACACAGTAAATAAACAGGAATCAAGCTTGAATGAAACTCTATTCACCAGAACACATTCAAATACCATGAAGGTTGTGACTATCACCTCAACAGAATTACCCTTTTTGCCTGTAGTATTAGTATTTTGTAGTATTTTTTTTTTTATTTTCTATTTTTAAATTAATTTTTAAGTACAAAAGTAGAAACTCTGATTCATAAAGCAAGCATCACTTCAATCACAACATTTATAGAGGTTTAACTACTGGATAATCTAAGAGCATGCACAAAAACACAATAGTTTTGTGATAAAAAAGGAGGAAATCAGGGAAACTATTTCCTAGACTTTAATGGCCCGAGTGTAACACATTATTATTATTGTCAATCATGTTGAAAGTAGAACATCAGCGGTCAGATACAACTGTACAATGTTCCATTTCACCTCGTGGGAATGGGTTTGAATACAGAAAAAAAAACAATATTTGCTCACATAAATACACTCAATTATTAAAATTATAATGTCAACACTGTACATACCCCAATCAGCTCTCCAAGTTGATTTCCACATTCCAGATTGTTGCCTACTCTGACCCAGCGAACAATCTTGTGGCTGATGTGAGCGAAATGGGTGTCAAGCTTTGATTTGCCTTCCCCTGCCTCAAAATTGTTATACTCCACAAGAGTCAAGTTGAAGGCCTGATTTACTTCTGCAAGGTAGAGTATGAAGGCAGTATTATGATAGTGAGGGCCATTGTCTAAGATGGAATTTAAAAAATGGGCTTGTGTGAGAGCACATTCCTATTCCTAATAACCTTGAATACTATAGGGATTAGGGCGGCCATGAACTATGTATATAATAATAAAATGTAGTGTAATGGGTTTTCATTGCTGGAAATAAATATTGAAAAATGAGAAAGATAGTAATTCCTAATAAAAATGACAGTCACTAAGTATATGAAAAATACTTTTTAATTCAAAGAGAAATGAAGCACAATTATTTGCTAGATCTAGTATTGCATCAAAAGTAGAATCAAATGATTTAATTGATCTTGTTACAGTAGTTTCTTGTATGACAACTGAATATGACTTGTTAGTAGAGAAAGAGTTGTTTGCTTTTTGCAATACAATGTATCTCCTACAATGTATTTTTCATGTCAAAAACATTTGTAGCCAATTGAACCGCTTTAAATGGCCCTGAAAGTACAAAAAATAAACATGTGTACTCACCAGAAAATAAATAGACCCTGAAGCCAGGCAGTTCCTTCTCCATCCACTGAAATCCGACATCCATAGCACTTTGGCTAAACCATGCATCTTGTTTCGTGTCTTCCGACCAAAGATCGATCACTTCAGTGATTTTCTTATCTTCACTAATCTGAGCTATGACAAGAAATCCATGCAAGGAAATACCTCGTTTTCCATACCAATCTCGCTGGGCTTCACGGGTGCGAACACCTAGTTCAAGTTTCATCTTATAGTCCACAATTACTACCGCCTCCCCAGGCTGTAGGTTGTCAAGCACAAACTTGTGGTAATCTGCCTGGTGCTTTGTACGAAACAAGTGTCCCACATACTGTTCATGAGTTTTCATGATTTCTTGAAGCTCGGTGGTCAGTTTTTCTGAATTATTTGCCCTGGAAAAGGTAGATAATACATTACTGACAGTTCTCTGAACCTCATACAGAGCAGTGGCATCTGCACAGGAACTGTCATGGGGTTCTTCACAGGAACCAAATGCATAGTTCATGCACAGTTCTGCACAAGGTGAGTGCCTCTCGACTTGTCTGGATAATTTTGTCTTACAGAAACGTTGATAATCTGTCACTCTAGCTTTCATTTGCTTCATTGACACTGAAGTTGCTGATTCCACTTCAGTTAGGAGGCTGAACAATTTCTCAAAATTTGAGTGTCCACTCTCATCACATATGTTACACAGGCCTGCCAACATAGTGTTGTAACGAAAATTTGCAGGGAGATGCGTATAAATGTAGGTGCGTTTTACACCATTGGGGAATTCCAGTAAATACTGGTTCACAAGTTCCTTGACATTGTCCTTCCAGTATCTAACAGGCGTTTCTTCACCGTCCATGACCACACTCCGACAAGATGATGGCCTGGACACACTGTCTCTCTCAAAAAATTCTGAAAGTTCTTTAAGCACTTCAGGACTTACACATTGTCGCTTAAATTTAAACTTTGATGGTGGAGTTCCACCACGGCCAAACAGAATAGAGTGGACTTTTGCCGCAGTAACTGTTTTGGACGAACAGCCAAACACCTCCTGTAAATAGCGGTATGGATAATCCATAGCAACAATAGAAAGCAGGCGTCTTCTTTCATCTGCTTGGGAAGTCAGCCTCCCAACAGAGCTAGCTGCTTCAGTTCTGCTTTTAAAGTGTTCTGGTGTTTTCTCCCCAGTCTGTGTTATTTTGGAGTCTTTTAAGGAATTGCCAATAGCAATTTTGCCTTTCAATTTGGCCATTCTGTTCCTTTTTTCTTGGTTTTTTTCCTTGACAGCAGACTCTTGATATTCCTGGACCAATGACACCAATGTTGGGTTCAGAGATGTATTTTCATAACTGAACCCTCCAGAGAAACCAAACATAGAGTGCCATTTTTTGCTGGTTACTATCTCTTTCAAAAAGTCACTCAGGTCACCAGGCACATCCAAGACATATTTCATTGCTGTGCCTTTCACAGTTTCGATGATATCGGCTCTCATTTCTCTTTTCCTCCTGTCACATTGATTCTTGTATGGCATCATTGGGATCATGGGCTTCTGTGTTCCTCTATCAACCATGGTCCTTACAAAATTACTTTCCTCTTCTTGGTGAATTGAGGTGGCAGTGTTTCCATCAGCGAGAACAAAATCTTCATCAAAGTGCCCCACTTCATCAACCATTTCACAACTGTTGGGCCCTTCAGCTACAACATGATCACTGACAGCGGTACATGCATCTTTGTTTTCATGCTGCTGTGAAACAATCTCCTGCATACAACAAAAAGGAGAAACTATCAGTGTAAATGCCATATTGCCTTCAAAAATGCAAGGGCTACAACTAACAAAAAATCTCATTTCAGTTAACAGAGGATCATCCAACATAATTTGGACAAGTTTTTTTTTCAAGAACTTAACCATCTTACGAGAAAACGGTCCCAGGGATACTGTAAAACTCCAAGAATAAACCCTTCTAAATAATAAGCTTACATGTAAAAGGAAAACAAAACTATGTTGTCACAAACAGTTGTGTATACCTTCCTACATAATTATAACTCACTATAAAGCAAGAGAAATAGGTTTCCTGGTTACAGTTTCTGCACTTTACAGCTGATCAAAAAACAAAAGACTGAGGAAACGACTTGCGAAAACAACTGAACTGAAATAAGAAAGATTACAACAAGCTCATTGACCTACCTCGAGTTTTTTACACTTGAGTTCGACTTCCAGCCTAGATCTACACGACACACAAATCTTTCTTTTTCTCGTCTTTCTGTATTTCGAACCGAGACACTCTTCTAACCATCTGTTTTCTTCACGGTTACACTGGCGCAACTGCTCGCCTCTCACTTCGCCATGCCTCCACTCGCGATGGTGAGGACAACAACACGAAGACTCGAACGGCATTTTAGGTGGATCCAGAGGCCACCACCGCCGATATTTACACTTATTTACAACTTATTTACACAACTATATACAAAAAATACAAATCTATTCTACAGTTATAGCGAAAACTCAAATCAGTGCACAAAGAGAGAATGCAGAACATCGTTTTAAAAATGGCTACCACGCGGTGAACTTCGAGACGCGAGGACAAAATCTCCGTAACTTTCTACGGGCACATACGAATTCGCTTAAGTCGGTCATAACAATAGATCGGAACCAATTCGTTCCATTTTCGGAGTCTTCGGAGCTGAAATCGCCCATTTTCGTAGAAAAATGGGTGCAAAGATGCTCTCGACCAATCAGAAATTCGGATTTTAATTAAATAAGTCAATTAATGTTGGTCACCTAATCACATTCCACGCATTCGTGAGCCGTTCGTGCTTTCCGCCGTAGGTGAAGCGTTACAACAATCGTCTGCTCTACTAACCACAGAAACGCCGTAGATTGGTCGTAGATTGGGTCGACGTCTTGAAAACCTTTTAACACAGAACAGTGTCAATTATGAACATGAAACAGCCTCATAAGAGTCAACTGTTTTCCGTCAGAGTTTATGATCTAGGTTAGAAATAAGGTTAGTAATAGTAATATGCCTGTTGTATCATTTACGTATAAACGTTTAATGAACCAAAACGAGTGCGACGGTCGTATGTTTATCTCACGCTTACCATCGAAGCACCTTGATTTGGAAACACTAACATAAAAATATTACTGCTATTTAAAAGGCGGAACTGTTAGTCTTCAGAACGGCAACTTTTCTCCATTTGTCTCGATTTCGGTATTTGGGTAAATTTTGATGCGGTATTGCGGTTTTCTCTCTCTACCATGTGCGGTATTGCGGTATTCTCGCGCTACCACGTGCGGTATTGCGGTATTCGTACCCCCCTTACGCCCCCCTCGCAAGGGATGTAAAAGTTTGACTGCGGAAAAGAATGGCCAGCAATACCAAGAAATGTTCTGTATGAGGTAATTTTCACGCACCACGTTTCCTCGAGTTTTTTGGATCTTCGGTTGATTAGCTTGGGGACAAGGCGCAATGCCAGTTAACCAGAACGGGAAAACGCGTTGAGGTAACAAAAATTATCGTTTCAGTAAAAGTGTCTTTAATACCAGGGCAATTGTGAGTTAAGTTTCTTTTGGAGAGTCCAGTCATCGTGACTCTGTACTTGCCGAGCAATGACTAAATTTAAATTTCGTTTAGTTGAAAAAGAACCCAAACTAAAATAACATTGTTTATCTTCCAGATTATCGTTAAGATAAGAATTCATCACCAAAACAGAAGTAGAACCCTTTATAAATTGATTTATCAGGGAGTATTTTACCCCGCTTTCTTGCTGTGTGCGTGCGAGCGAAGTTTTGAGACCGCCTCATTTTGTCTCAAATTTTGGTTGTTTTCAAGTCGCCGACCACGAAAATTAATTTCGTCGATTTTCTCCAAATCCAAGCGGCCTTTTGGAAAACAAACTACAGCACGCTTAATTACTTACTTATACCTATCCATGTACAAGATATGAGCGAAAATGATTTTTTGACTGTGGCCGCGAAATCTCGATTTTGCTCGATTTTTACAGACATTTGCTAGGACGCTAGGTTTTGAGTGACAAGCAATAAACTTCACACTGCGAAAAGCAATTAGTTTCTTCACCGTTTGATCCAATCATCAGTGGTCAGTTATTCCGTAAGGCGTTATCCAGAATAATCGCGCGTGGCCTACGACTCAAACGTTGTCTTTCTGGTCTTTGCCAGCATTAAAATGTAGTGTAGTTCCATATTGTGTTGAATGTATTCAAAGTCATGGTACTCAAATAGAATCGGACGAATGTTGCTAGATAAAGCGTTGATTCAAAATGTTTATTATGTATAACCCCTAGTCTGTGAACACACAGCTGCAGCATACTACTCAAACTGCAATAAGAATTGCAATCATTGATCTCCAAGGCTTTGTGTGTGCAGATTCAACGAATTGGCGGTTTTCAGTGTCACGCCATTCAAAATAGATGAAAATCAAAATCAAAACCATTCAATAGATAAAGTCCAGAATCTGGGAAATGAAAGGAGGTACATATACAAAGACCCTCGCCAAGATTCAGGTCAGAGGAATATTTCGTATACGAGATATCCGAAGAAATGTTTTACCCAAATTTATAGAGATTTGTATGGAGACGCCATGCTGGTGCTCACCTGGATGAGCTCCAGCATGGCGGACGGAAACCAACAGAAACATCTGTTATCGAGTTTTGCTACAAAAGCGTGAATTTATTCTTCGAGAAACTCATAAACATTAAAATAATACTTTTTCCAGTACATGAACCGTTTAGATGGCAAAATTTCCTGAAATAAGTCATTTTTTTAACCTACATGACAGCTCTCTTGGTCGTCATGTAAATGCCGCGTCACGCAAAAGCTTAGAAATTCAAGCGTACTCTATCACAAAACCAAGAACCCTTTTGAAGCGAAAATTTGTTTGACAATTAGTTTTCAGCTGCTCTAATGCATCGTGAAAGTAAAATCTCGGTAGGATGGATAGTTTTTTAGTTTGAATTTTAGTGACGTCATGTGAAAACCGACAATTGGCGTGAGGTTGCTAAACTGCAGTTTCTGCAGTGAATCGCCTGTCACGCACGCGCTGGTGCGTTGTGCTCGTACTTTTTTGAAATGTCTCTGATGGAATCGCGTACATTCAACGCACTATAGTTAAAAACTTAACCAAAACAATGGTAAAAATAGCTGACTTTTTCTTTATATGGAAGAAATGTGACGTTATTATTTAAACTCTGACCAAATAAAGCCAGCATTGCATTTTTGAGATGATCGTAAAGGACGGTGTGTGCGTCTGGGTAGGTTTAGATGACATTAAGAGAAGAAGACGGTCTTCCTATGCCTTGAAAATGTTACTGAGCCTAACGATATTACGATAAACGCGTAAGTGGTATTAGTAAAATCCAACTAGTGGTCTATCATCAATGCTGCGTTCTGATTGGTTGAGCTACTACTAGGCTATATGTTATAGCCCACTAGTAGCGAAAAGTGCGGGCTTTTTGGCGGCGAAAAAAGGATTAAAGTCTAGCTTTAACTAGCTAAAGTCTTTTATTCTCGATATTTTTGACCAACTAGTTGGATTTTACTAAAACAATTATTCCTCTCGCCCTCATGGCCTCTGAGTCAATAGCCCATTCGGGCTCAAGGAATAATTGTTAAATATTCATCGGCAGTCTGGTAGGCATTTTGATGTTGAAAACGTTAAATCTTCTAGTCCGACTGCATTTGTTTGGTGACTATAATTCATGATCTGCTGTCAATGATGTAAAGCGTGTGCAAACCGGCTACATAAAAAAAATCCGTTATTTAATGACGGATTTGCGGAAATACTATTGTTAGTAGTAACTCGGCCTAAATTCCTAAAGATGTCATAGTAGAGGCAGAAAACACAACGACCAAGTGATCAAATGGATTAGGTGGAATAGTGAAATCGCCATCCCGCCAAAACGTGTCCAAAGCCCGCCAAAAATTACCAAAACTTGCCGCTGCCGCTATTTAACTCGTTATCCAGTCAAGAAAAAGCTATGTATTGCAGGATTTTAGGAAATTATGGGGATGGAAATCATTGTTAAGGGAGTCTTTTGACCAATAGATGCTTGCAGGGAAAATAGGTGAGTTTCACTTTTGCCAATAGTATTCGTAAGATTCTTGCGAGAGGACTGTATAGAAACTGACGAGAAGGAATGGAGCGCCGGAGAAAAGACTGAAGAAAAGTCACTAAGAAGCACCTTAACATATTTCAAGGGTGACTGTTTTTTTTTTAAATGACTTTACTGTTAAGTACAGCGAGTATTATTTTAATCCCATGGTGTTCTTTACTCCTAAGTGTAATTTTAAAGCAACAGAATTGGAGCACTTGGTGGCGCTCCCGTGATTCTGTGAGTTACACACCACGGCATTATGAAATCACTTACGCACCAAGCAGAAATTTAAAGGTTAATATGACTGATATGTTTTAGCTTGAGCAAGCGAGTGTTATTGTTATATTGTCATGTTATGCCATAGTGTTCCAAAACTCCTAAGTGCGACTTTCAAAGCAACAGAAACACTAGGTGGCGCGCCCTTGATTCTGTGAGTTAGACACCACAGTATTATGAAATCACTTGCGCACCAAGTGGAAATTTAAAGGTTGATTAATATGTTTTAGCTTGTGTAAGCGATTTTTATTGTAATGCTATGGTGGTCTAAACTCCTAAGTGGGAGTTTCATCATGCAACAGAAACACTAGGTGGCGCGCCCGTGATTCTGTGAGTTAGACACCAAGCGTTATGAAATCACTTGCGCAATAACTGGAAAATTAAGGGGTGTACAAGCTATAAAAGCTATATGTTTGTCTTAGAGTGTTTTTAATAAGTGATTCTCTCGTAGGAGCCCCTCCACTAGTTATATTTTTCGGCATTTATTCGTAAAAGATTCGTTTTCTCGTTACAAATAAAACACGCGTAGCAAATTGCCATTTCCGGCACTTTTAGTACGTCCTGGAAACTGAAAAGCACAGTACGTAACCGGTTATTCGGAAGAAGGCTTTTCTTTTTCCTTTTTTATATTTGTTTAGAAAAATACTGTTGCGACCCGTTCACTAAGAATCTCTGCTAATGCGGTTATATTTCGAAAACAATATTTTTTGTGGTCTCACGTTCTCCTCGCGGGCTGCCATTTGCTTTTAATCACCTGGAGACTGGTTTTAGTTTCATTATTTTAAGTCGTAGTTATAAAGAAACGTTTGGGCCCACTCAATGTAAATAAATTTAAGTAAAGTGGCCGAGGGTTCTGAAGTTGCTCTGTTTGAGAAGACATTTTTCATTTTTACAATAAAATCGAGGTTTTTGATTGTGTTAATTGCTCCTAAATGTCATATGAGTTAGCGAGATGGACACACGATGACGTGCGAGTAATATATTACGTTCCAGGGATTTCTTATGGTTCCCGATCTACGGTCCTGTACTATGTTGTCAGCACTTCCTTTGTTTTATATTGCGTCAATTCAGATGACCATCGAATACGTTTCCAAGGCTTGCGGATCATCATGGCCCCTCCTCTCCCCAGTTTCCTCTTGTTTTATTTTCATGCTCACGCTTTCTCAGTTCAGCGGACCCGACTATCTCGGAGCCTGAAACAGGCTAATGTTCCATAAAACGGGTGAGATAAAAACAGGATACGAAAATGATGAAATGATGGAACTAAACGTTTTCAGGAGAAGCAGATTCACGAAATTAAATTCTCTTTTCTCTATTTGTAACCCAGACACCTTCGCCAATGATTCATTGAGGAGCTATTTGTATTTACAAGAGCGACCGAACAAAGAACATCACTTTACTAGAGTTCGCGCTGTTTTCAACGTAAATACTGCTAACTACTATTCGACCTCCTTTAATTGTTAAATTTTGGCTTTATTCCAAAAGGACTGTATCCAAGTTCAGAATCGGTGTCTTTTGTTCAATTCCTCGGTGTAAAACGTCAAATTACGAATTTGACGTGGAGGTCGTTGGAAGATAATGATGAAAGTACAAAAAACAAAGCGTGATTCACGTGCAAAGTTGTTGTTTTGCTGAGCTTGACCTGTTGATTTTTGCTTGTTGCCGTCGTCGTCGTCATCGTGTTCGTCGGTAGAAAATTTCGCTATGAATAACTGACAATAACGCCATCGTGAGATCGTGAGATAACTGGTGATAATTATAAAGAACCTATCTTGCCTGCCTACCTGAGTCTGATCGCCATCAGAACAATGTTTCCACCATGTTTCTCTTATTGCCTGTCTTCTTTCAAATCTTGCTGGTGCAGTGGAAACGATGATCAATAGCAATACTGCTCTCTTATTCCTCCCCAAGTCTTTGAAATCAATCAATTGATGGAGAGTTTCTTTTACATCGGAATAGTCTGTTTCACTGTTATCTGTTTGATATTTTACTGCGGCCATAGTGACTGTAGGGAGAGTATTTGCCCAGGAAGACGCATTTTGTTCCTCTGATGGGCGTACGCGATAATGGGTAGAGATGGGGAAGTAGTAGACAAAAGTTATCAATGCCCAAACTGAACCGAATATAAGGGCAACAGTTTTTCTTCTTTTGTTGTTGCAAACCATTGGTAGTTATTGGGTTGTTGAGGCCAGAAAGACGGGTAAGAGCTTAGTCGCATTAACACTGGATAGACCAAAAGAACCCTGAAAATTAAACAAACCAATATCGCGTCACATATTTACTTATCCGCCGATTATTGTAACCAAGCGTTCCGACCGTCGGTCAAATGCCCTGGGTTATTATTGTAATTGTTTATGAATGTAAGCCCTAGCAATGAAAAAGCCCTAGCTTTCTTTTCCTTCAATATTTAATTCTAGCTAGGTCTTGTCTTTTACAATGAATTTTTTGAACACCGTATTTACAAACACATGTCTCCAACCGGGGTATCAGGAATATCCGAATACAAGTCTTTTGATTCAAGAAAAGACTGTGTTGTACGCTCAAGTACATGTAAGCCCTTTTGGAAACCTATGTCAGATCATCTTTAAAAGGAAAATTCTTATTCTATATTCATGTTGGTAGAAAAATGATTACACAATGGAAGTTGACACATTTACATATCTCAAGGTTAATGAAAGAAACTATTGAGACAGTCAAAGACATTACGGAATCAGTTTTTAGAAATTCAAGCTAAAAGTTACACAAGTTATTTGGAGAACATTTTGGGGACAGAAATGTGTATAAAATTTGAGAGTGAAGAAATTTTGACAACTAGAAATGACTGCATCAAGAGTGATTCGAAAGACAATGAGGTGCGGTCGTTTGCGTTGCCTGCAGACGAGGCGATATATTTTGATTGTCAACAAGGGTAAGCAAAACGGTCAGCACTTTTTAACATCTGTCGAAAGGCCCTTGGACACCTGATGAAGTTTACACAACGTAGTATTCCTTATCGTTTTGGATTAGCCGGTTAAGCACTGCGTTTTACAGATATGGGTTAAGCACTACCTTTACTGATTAGGGTTAAGCACTGCCTTTACTGATTAGGGTTAAGCACTGTTTCGAAACTGGTTAGGTTCCTTTTTCGGGTTGGGGTTAATGCTATATGTACTTTAATCTACCTTGTGTAAACTTCATAAGGTGTCCAAGGGCCTTTCGACGGATGTTAACGAGTGCTGACCAAGCAAAACGCAGATATCCAGGTTTCGTAACCATTGTGATAGGGATCATTACCATTGTTCTTTTTTAGTTTTGTTTGAAAAAGTAGGTGTTTTAATACTTGTTTTTGTCTGCGTGTAATTGTTTTTCATGTAATAATTTATGTTGCGATGCCGTACATGAATTCTTCTCCGCCTGTGGCGATTGGGCATTTTCAGCAAGTTTTGTAAGGGAGTGTGCTGATGTTAGGGGGTGTTTACATGACACCGGGGCGACTTTCGCGCCGCGACGAGTTCACTCCGGTTACCTCTCATGGCTCTACATTTGTTTACATGATACCACCACAAAGTCATGCCGGCGCGAGTCGCCCCGGCGTGAGTTCACTCCGGTTGTCGCACCGGGGCGAGAATTTCACTCCAGTACGAAATCTCGCAACGGTATCATGTAAACACGAAACGACCACCCGTTTCGGTGTGAAATCGGTCTGCCGGTAGACTGGAACGGGTAGCGCATGCGTAATGTTCGCGATTTTGAATCATACCTGCATTTTATCAACATGAAGTGTACCTTCAAATAACGAGACGTGAAATAACCCAGTCATCATGTAAACGCGATACGAAATCAAAAAGTCATGTCGGTATGAAACTCGCGCCGGTGCAAGTTTTCTCATGTAAACACCCCCTTAGTTACGTTGCCGGAAAAGGTGTGGAGTTAAACTATACATAATGCATTACCCATTCAAACCCCGGCGCTCTCTGTATACAGCTATTTCGAGAAAGGTTGTCGGAAAACGTGCACGCGACAATTCACTGTCAATCGTGAATTCATTATTCGAGAAACTCATAAACATTAAAGTAATACTTTTTCTAATATATGAACTGATTAGACAGCAAAATTTCCTGAAATAAGTCATTTTCTTAACCTACATGACAGCTCTCCTGGCCGTCATGTAAATGCCGCGTCACGCAAAAGCTTAGAAATTCAAGCGTACTCTATCACAAAACCAAGAACCCTTTTGAAGCGAAAATTTGTATGAAAATTAGTTTTTAGCTGCTCTAATGCAACTTGAAAGTAAAATCTCGCTAGGATCGATAGCTTTTTAATTTGAATTTTAGTGACGTCATGTGAAAACCAACAATATCAACCAACACCGCACTCTTAAAGGAAGATATTACTTTATACCATTTTCATTAGAGTCATTAAGAGTGTGTCCATGAGAAAACCAGGCAGAACCAGGCAGGGGGTGATAATGCTCAAATCACCGATTTCGCTCAAACTCGGCACAAATGTTAGGTACCAGGAGTTAACTTATGTGACAGAATTTCAGGTCAAAACATTAAATTCCCTGGGAGATCCGGGCATCCCCTCTAAAAAATCGCCATTTTGCCCGTTTTATGCATAATTAATTAGCTAACTTTACGATGCCAGTGCAACAAGCAGAAAAGCCACCTGGAACTTAAATGCACCGAGAGATGATCTGAGTTCATAAGACTTTAAGCACAATAAACTTTTTAAAGTCGCCGATTCGATTTCCCCCCTCTTGGTCCCCTTAAGTTGGGTCATCATTTCCAAGTTTTGAGTAAGTCGTAAAGTTAGGGTATTTTATTCCCCAATATCTCTGATGAGCAACAGCTTATCTTTATAACTTTTGCATGAGTAGTTAAAGCCATCACTTAAGTTCAGAGAAAGATCATAAAAAGTTTGGACAATTCACTTTCTTCCATGTGTTGACATAAACTGTTCATGTGACTGAACGACTTTTGCATATTTCATCAAAATTCAGGCCCTCACAATATTCGTGCGTTTGCCTCTGAATGAGAAGAAATCGAACAAAAAACTCATCAGACAATGATTTAACATTAATAAGGGTAAAATTGTTGAAATTATTGTGCAAGAAACTCTAACGATGATTTTTGATAGCTATATACGCGACCTTTTCAAGGAAAAACAACATACAAAGATTTAATTCACAGTTTTACTTACTTTAACAATTTCGCCCTAAAAACAATTTAAGCGGTCAATAAAATCCATATACGTATCTCTTGGATGTCTCAACTGCTAGTTTTGCTCGCTTGGATTTGTTCCCCATGCCACCTTCGATGCCCAGTTCAGCGTAGTTCAGCGTCGCGACTCGCTGTACGACTAAAATTCCTTAGCCATCAGTTTACGCACAAAAATCCAAATCAAGTTGTTTTAGGAGAAAACAATACGAAAAGTAGAAAGTCGATTTGTAATCCATGGAAAGAATTATTTATGCCACTGTTGTAGCTCAATTCACATGTTACAAACAACAACGAAACGTCCGCCATCTTTGACATTAACTGGAGCCCGCATTTTTAAGCAGCGGTTGGCCACCATACGGAAACATCGTATCGGGAGTCAGGAGCCAGGAGCCAGATTCCAGCGAACAAAATATGAAAAATATGACTTTCCGACATTCTCTGAGATAATTTTAATGTTATTGTATGCTAATAAGAATTTTAGAATTCCAAATCTATTGGCAACTCTATTCAGACCGTGATTATAGGCCCGTTTACACGTTAAAAGAGAAGGAACGGCTCGGTTAGAAACATGTACCGGTTCCAGACGAAATCTCCTGTTTACACGTACAAATTCTGTAATGTGCCCGACCGAAAAAGGCACGGTACTTAAGAGCCCCTTGGAACGGGTACTAGACTGTTTACACGTTGGACCGGTAACGATAGAGCCCGCGATAATTAAATAAAAATGCTATTATTCGTTGTTCATATGCTTAGACTGTGCGTATCTCCGACAATCATGGGTGCAGGTTTACACGCACTTTTTTGATTTGTTCTAAAGAAGAGAACACGAAATTCAAGTCTGACAGCGCGTGCGATTCTTCAAAGAAGTGCTTCTGAGAGAATGTACCGAATTAGGAGAAAAACAAGGCTTACGGTTCTCCTATTAACAGCCCTTGTATCGCACTTCACTGTCGAAAGGCTGCTTCGCCTCGTCACGGGTATTGTTAATCTCGTACCCAGATCTCACTCTGTTTTTTCTTGGCTGTGGGAGATCTGGATACGAGATTAGGGTATTGTGATGCGTTTTTTGTTGGAATAATTTTGGAAAGCTTTCGGTTCTGGGCAATCTGGCGTGCGCTCAGAAAACTCGATGACTACGTGTTGCGTGGTGAATGGGAACTTTTTATATACGCTCATCTAATTGGATAACTCCAAACACCGCTTACGCTCAATCAGTAGACTATCTGAGGGTAGGAAGATCCATGTTTTGTCATGCAATATTGATTACACGAATCTCCTGAGTCCATGTTCGCGTTCACCGTGCAACACGTAGTCATCAAGTTTCCTGAGCGCACGCTAGATTGCCCAGAACCGAAAGCTTTCCAAAATTATTCCTTCAAGCGGCCTTAAAGAATTGGCGCCTCAATGGCCAATCAGTGCGCCGTTCATCGGTGCGGGAGAGATTTGTGAGTCGAGACTGCACGCAGTCACTTGCCTTGCAACGTGCCGTAAAACTGTATAAAACGGCCATGAATTGAGCCCAAATTACACAGAAAAAGCAGCAACAGGCCCAAGTTTACAAAGGTGAAATTTATTTCTATATTTATACCTATATTTTTACGTTTTAACAGCTGTATTGAATTTCTCATACAAATTCTTCAAATCGTTCGTAATATCCAAAACAGGAGTCGGAACTCGCGGTAATTTATGCTTCGAGCTTTGGTCGCCTGTGTTCTTCTCCGCCATTTTTTTGCTGAAGAATTAAAGCCTAAGACAAATGTGCCGTACGCTAAACAACTGACGTGGAGCACCACGGGCTCAGAAAAAACGTAACAGAACGGTACCGAAAAAAGGGCGAGCGTTTACACGTTGAAAAGAAAACAAAAATGTGGGGACGGAACCGTTTTTTATCGGTTTCGTTCCGAAAGGGGTCCATAGCCGCCTATGGACCTTTCTGGGAACGGAACGGATAAAACTGGAACGGGTCAAGTACCGTTTACACCTCAAATTTTGTCGGAGCCGTTCGTCTTTTTATCCGAGCCGTTCCAATTTTTTCGGTCGCGTAAACGGGCCTTATAAATGATCCCATTTCTTTTCAAACTCGGAGATAGAAGTCGCTTTTCTTTCTTGTTTTGGAAAGAAATATTTTTGTCTATTTTAGTTGCACGTCAAATAGCAGCGAAGTGAAGCCGGATCTTGGTGCAGACCAGCTCAAAGGGACAAATAAAGCGTGAGACGCGTCCAGATTAGCTTGCGACAAGAATTCCATTTTGTTTTCATACTGGAGCCCCCACTCCCCGGGGGAGTGGCCAAATGTCGTACAAATGCCCTACCCTGCTGGCACCAGATTTGACTGTCATAAACACTGAATTTTTTACCTAGCACGGTCTTTTGGGGGTCCTATAAAGCCTAACTATGGCAGTAATGTTCCCAAGTAGATTCAAAATACACCACACTTTCACATTGAGTTAGATCTTTTTCTCAAACAACCGCTTCCATATGTTTAACACCCTTCCCACATTCCCTTAAGAGCTACTCCAACTGTGATACTTAGATTTCAAATTTCTCACCCTACCCAGGTAAGGTCAATTTTCTCATCCTAGAAATCGTCGGAAGGGCCTTTTGGCGTACTCTTGGGGCACCAAAACCAGTTTAGTGCCCAGGTTAGTGTGTGCCGTGCTGAGGCAGGCAGATGTTGAATTATGGACAGACACAACAATTAAGTTACAGACATTTGATGTTCCGGTCCGTGCGTGGACGGAAGACACCTGTAGTATATACTGGAAGTGACGCTTTCGTCACGTGTGCACCTAACCATGTGCTTGTAGAGAGTCCGCCATCGCAAAATACAAATGTTGTTGTGTTCCTGAGTTCTCGGTGTGTTTCTTCTGTCACGAAGCTATCACAACACCCAGTAAATAATGCCTGTGGGGTTGCTCTTGGAAAATTAGGGTTTTACGAGAGTCGAACCGCAGGAGGTCTCTAACGAGGAAAAGTGCAGAAACATCTACTTTTTGGAGTGAATGTACTGATGCAATTTTTAAGTTACAATATACCATAGACAAATCTATTTTGTTTCTAAAGTTACTCTGATACTCCGAGGAGCGCAGGACATACAGGGAACGCAGAGATCAGACCATTGCATTATTGAAATTAGGTAAAGGCATACAATGAGGCAAAGGCATACAATTCAGTTTGTATTTTCAAGTGTAACCGGACGTGTATGTGAAAAAACGGTAACTCTGAAACGGATATATAAGAATGATTCATAACAGTGACAAACAGCGATATGACTGTGGACATAATATATAAAAAAAGCACAACATTCAGAGGCGGATAAGATTTTCTTCCTGGTGTCTGCTTACGAGAGCTTTAAATCAAAGCTAACATCTAATTTACCGGTAAACCCTTGAGTGTCCGCGGCCGCCTACGGGAATGTAAAAATCCAGAGTCTGTGTGGGTGTTGAAACGAGGTCTTGTGATGGTGGTCATAAGTAGAGCTATTCGCTATATACGAGAGTGTCCGTTAAGAGAACTTCTATACTGTATGACTCCGCAAATGACAGCTTAAATGAGAATTAAGTGAATATTGTGTATTAGTCTGTGTTCAAAAAACTGTTCTTAATTTACACCTTCCTTGAGTAGCTAAAGAAGTGTAAAACTGTGAAAGGTTTGAACCCAGGAGTCATTTCAAAAGTTGGTTGAGTTTGATCGTCCGGGTGAACGTAGTCCTGAATAGGACTGTTGTTGTTGACAGTGACTGACGTTTCGACAACCTGTGCGGTAGTCATCTTCAGAGTCAAAGTGAGTTTGACTCTGAAGATGACTACCGCACAGGTTGTCGAAACGTCAGTCACTGTCAACAACAACAGTCCTATTCAGGACTACGTTCACCCGGACGATCAAACTCAACCTACTTTTAAAAAGTGTAGCCGACTTTTTTTGCAATCTATTAGTGCCCCCTTTTGGGTCTTTTGTATTCCTCAGAAAATTTTCCTCAACACTTTTAAACGGTTATTACTATGTTTTTGCAGTCAATAATTTACCCAGATACAGATACCATCCTGTATAGTGGTAAGACTACGGGGATTAAAATATAAGTAAGTAAGTAAGTAAGTATGCCCAATGGCAAGTCATTAATTGTCGAAAATTGCATGGCACAGTCTGACTATAACAAGGGCTATTATGGACGATTATTATCATGGTATTTAACGTCAACATGGAATAAACTCAAAATTTCAAGTAACACGACTTTCACAACCTATTTTCAACACACCAGTTATAACAGGATATTGGCGCGTACAAACAATAGATAGTGTATTCCGCATTCCGTAGTCCGGTAGTCCAGCGTAAAAGATTGCATCATTTAGGCAGAGTCTACAGTCACAAAGATGGAGGGTGTTCGAGCAGGTGGTTGTTTTCCATAGATATAGACGGATTGTCAGTGATCCTTCTTGTCCTTTGAGAATCATTTTGTTCCCTCTGACTACAACTTATGTCAAAGACTTCGAATGTTCGGTGAAAAGCCGACACTTTTAATTTTGCAATGTTTCAAGATGTTTCATTACCTCGTCACAAAGTAACGCAGAGTAACGCCACAGAGGACCAGACGAAACTGGAGCAGCCAGCCTGGACTAAAGCAACTGAGAGACGTGTATGTAACATTTATTCACTATCTTTTAACGTTTTTGGGTCTTGTAGCACCTACAAGTTGGACCGATCGAAGTTTTGAACCAAATCTTTTGCTCCTTGTGTTTACTCAAGCGTTCCAGAAAATATCTCGAAAATATCCATCAAAAAGTCCATAAATAACACAGAAAACATGCCTCAGGTGACACTTTCTAACAATTCCGCTATTAGTATCGATAATGAGGCATCTGATTTGTGACTTCTCGCCAACTTTGTGCTATTTTTGTTTAAAAAAACGAATGTTACGTTTCTTCCAATTTTGTTCAAATGACAAATAAGCGTCAAGTCAAATGTACATAATACGTCATTATTGATAAAGTATGAGATTGCCCAAATATTTTAGGATTGATTTGATAACCTTAAAGATGTCTTTCGAAGAATATGTGAGAATTAAGTGCATAGGTTGTTGCTCATGGGAGATGTTAGCGACTAAAATACCTTAAATTTAGGGTTTGGTCAAAACAGTGAGAAGATGACCTTACTTTAGGCTAAATAATAGGAAGAGATCGAATTAGAGAGTAAAAATAAATAACTGAGGATTAATTCTGATAAACATAGCTAGATGATAAAGTTGATTAGTGTAATGTTCTGAACAAAGGTATGAATCGTGGAAGATAACACAAAGTTAACACACCGGCCATGTCCGTGAAAACACATGTTCTATTATAATCCCAGCATGCTTTGTTACAAGAGGCAAGGCGTGTCACGCCACTGTGTAACGCTAAACATAACATTTCTCCTTTCCTTCAGTTAAGAGTCACACAATCAAAGTAGAGTAACGGGGAATAAGCAACAGCACCAATAGATACGATGCAACAAAATTACACTGGTGTAGAATATGCAAATAAACTTGGGCAAAAGGGGTTACGTGCCTAATGCAACGTCCTTAACTTAAACGTTCAATAACTAAATGTTCCCAAAGATTGAAAGTTCACAAATCTCAAACGACGTCTGTAAATCAATTCTTAAATCATGTGAGAACAGTCATAACGAATATCCATAAAATACATGTTCAAAAAACACTTAAAATCAGTCAATCATCCTTAATCAAATCTCTTCCTTGGGGGCACGGATACGCGTGCAGACCTTCTAGGCACAGATTCAGTCTGGATCTCAGCATTTCCACCGGGGTCCACTGGAGAATCTGCGAACTCCTGAACTGAGACTGGAATGGGTGAAGGAGGGCTGTTCTAAGCATCAAGGTCAACTGTCTCTCGCTCAAATGCTGGAATGGTTCGGAGTGTTGTATCTTCAGTGAGAAGCTTCTTGAAGTAAGACGAATTACGTGTAACCTTTCGGTCGGCGCTTTCTGCGGTTAGCATACTGTGATGCTTCTTAGTGGCGGTTAACGGGATCGGGTGATAGGGTGTTGACAGCTTCTGTCGCTTTGGTTGTTTCACTAGCACTGTGTCTCCGACCTGAATGTCACAATCTTTGATGGTTCTTCTTGACTCAGCTTGGGTCTTGATCTTGAGTTTCTGATGAGTGTCTCTCTGGCGCATGGCTACAGGGTCATGATTTTCACCATGTGTCACGACAACAGGGTTGGGCAGCTTAGTTCTAATTGGCCTACCAAACAGGGCGGTAGCAGGGGCAACACCGGTCGTACAATGGGCTGTGCGACCACACAGAGTGTGAATATGGAGCGCTGGTTGGGGGTGAGTGTGGTTCAAGTACCAGATACTTGAGCACAGAGAACCTACCCATCAGTGAATGTAGCCGATCAATTGAGCGCCACATTACAGAAACACTGCAAACCAGTTTTGCCAACTGTGGTTAAACACTGAAGCAGAGCTGTTATTAGCCAGAGCGGGTACGTTTGAGACATGATTATACATATATACCTTTTAAAAACGCACTTTTCCTTTTTTTTTTTGCTTGATATTGTTAGTTATGATTTTCCATCACTCTCTTCTTTGTCTTTTCCTCGCAAGAACTTTTTTCTTAGAATTTTGGCGTGAAAGGTTTTTGGGATTTCTCCGATCTTTTATAGCTTTTTTATTTTCTTTGTCAGCAATCGTGTCGTGGGTCGCTGACGGAGGAGGCAAAGCCTCAACCACCAGAGGAAATTGCCACCACCTGTTACAGAGAAACACGGCGCACGTTCCCTCGTAAGGTCTATGTGCAGGAAGAATCGGTGGTTGCAATTTCCTCTGGTGGTTGAGGCTTTGCCTCCTCCGTCAGCGACCAACGACACGCCCTACATATTGCTGACAAAGAAAATAAAAAAGCTATTATAATGGGGGAAGGTAGTCTTCCATTTATAGTGCTGGATTTCCTTTTACAGGAAGGCGAGTTTATGCTTAGTCTGGTCCTCAGTTTAAATTTATTTGTGGCTTGCCAATTACAAGTGTACACGCCAAAAAGATCAATCAGGGCTGAGTTGCTCAAAGCATGGTTAGCTTTAACCATTGGTTAAGCAGTATCCAAACCAATACGTTGTCAAGGTATTAAACGCTGGTTAACGCTAACCATGCTTCGAGCACCTGGGCCCAGAATGATAATTCCAAAAGGCACAGAGTAGACATAGATATTTGAGTTAATTAAAGTATACAGTACTAAATAGTTTAGCTTCGTTCTAAAGCGCCATCATCACTTACAATACTACACTTACGAGATCCAACTGGTACAACTATAATCGTAAGGCTGTAGATCAACTTTGACTACGCAAAAGAAAGCGTCCTTTCTTTCCTCCTCAGAGCCAGGGGAAATTTACATAACATTTGTCGGCAGCGCCATCCGATGCCAAATTCGTCACGGTGCTTCGGCCAAATCGTCATTTGAAATTTTGAGTGATCAAATTCAAATACTCCTGGGACAAAAGTGAAAATGACGATAAAACAAGGAATTTTTATTTCCTATTCCCTTAAGACTGAGAGCAAACTGCGCTTGGTCTGCCGAGTTCTGTTGTGGAGTGGGGATATATAGCCATTAGATTTTTAGGGAAGATTTGAGGATCGGAGAAATCCCAAAAACCTTTCATGCCAAAATTCCAAGAAAAACGTTCTTGCGAGGAAAAGACAAAGAAGAGAGTGATGGAAAATCATAACTAACAATATCAAGCAAAAAAAAAAAAAAAAAGGAAAAGTGAGTTTTTAAAAGATATATATGTATAATCATGTCTCAAACTTACCCGCCCTGGCTAATAACAGCTCTGTGTCAGTGTTTAAACCACAGTTGGCAAAACTGGTTTGCAGTGTTTCTGTAATGTGGCACTCAATTGATCGGCTACATTCACTGATGGGTAGGTTCTCTGTGCTCAAGTATCTGGTACTTGAACCACACTCACCCCCAACCAGCGCTCCATATTCACACTCTGTGTGGTCGCACATCAGCGAGTAGTAGACGTCTGCTATAGCCGAGTTCTCGCTACCGAAAACTTTATTCCTAACGAAAACCGCACTATCAAGAAATCGATGAAGGTATATAAGGTATTGCGAAAGCGGTCTCCGTGACCCGCTTCTACACAACGTGTTAGGATATTTCGCAATCGTTATAAATTAGAGCTAATTAATATGGGAATGGAAAAGTAACATTTGACTTAAAGCAAACAAACAAAAAAAAAAACATGTATTTACATAACGCTAATGAATACTATTGGACACGTTTCATGACGTTTGGGTTCACATGTTTGCGAACGTAAAGCTGCGAGGTAAATGGGGAGAAAAAATAGTATAGTTATAACATGTTCATAAGAAATGGCATTTTTTTTACGACGAAAGAAAAAATCTCTTGGTGACTGTCATATTATGTAACGCATTCTCGACTCACGTAACAGCATTCCTTGACACACGTCGAGTGCGCGGGGGTTTCGCTGCAGTTTGCCTCAGTTTTTGCGGTCATGAAGACAAGCAAGGACATAAGGTACAAACAAAAATATTGCCGACCTCATATTTACTAGAAAAGATAGATATTTGGTGTAAAGCTTGAACACTTTGCTGTGTCGTGATACGAGTACTTGACCCCCTTTACATTAGTGTTAAGCTACAGGTTACGATAAAAAGCCGGGATTTGACCTTCTTTTTGGCTAAACATTGAGGTACAATTTTCCATCTTACTTTTTTTCAATTACGTGTGTATCACTGTGGGACTTGGAATCGCCTGAATTAAACGTACCTGGGCTGAACGATTTGTTTTCGAATTCACCGTGTCGCGCAGAACCTCATAACTGTCAAGTCAGAAAGGTCAAATTTCACTCAAATGCTCCCTGAATTTCGCTTTCCCAAAAATTCATTTCACATGTTGCCCGAAGTTTTGAACCCATATTTCGAAAGCTTAAAGATTGCTTCCTAATGTCAGGTATCTATTTCTTCTTAAAACGATGTATCGGTTTGAATTTTAGGTCTTCGAATTTCGACAAAATTTTTCTTGGGTGAAATCCTCAAAATTATTCTAGTGTCTTAAAATCCTTAAAATATTCTGGTTGCAATCAATTGAAGCATATTACCACTCAAAATGTATTTTGTATTTTTAGGGGGGGTCCCTGTAAATCCCAGGGAATTCAATATTGCGACCTTATTTTTTGTCGAGGTTAATATCTCACCAAACCCATCAATTGTGCCAAGTTTGAGCGAAATCCGTGATTTGAGCATTATCACCCCCTGCCTGGTTCTCTCATGGACACACTCTTAAAATGACCCCCAGCAAAATGGCAGCCGACACCTCACAGGTAATAAACGACCAGCTCCTTTAACTGTATTCCACTATTGTTTTTTTTTTTTGACAAAAATTCAGAGACCTGTAAGAAATTTAGCTTCTGTTTAAGCTTACCGACACGTTGCAGAACGAAGCTAAAGCGAGTAATGACTTCTTTTTTGGTTTGAAATTAATACAATAAAAAGTGATACGAATAAGATGCCATTTGAAAGAGTTACATAATTATGTAATTGCTTCAAGTACCTCAAAACTAGCAAGGGTTATAAAAACAAATCTAGAAGTCTGGATATATTAGTCGTCTTATCATGCTCGGTTTCCTTTTTTCTTATACACCACGTACCGCGCGTCAAAGTGAATTCTACTGTGCGTCTGTTTGACAATGAATTTCTGCATTGTTTGTTTTTTAAAAAGTGAAGCCTGGCTGCTGTTAGCATTCTGCACTTTTAGTCAGTCAATGCTTACAAGCACTAATTTTGCCGCGTAAGAAGTCTCCCGAAACGTTTTCGGGATCCTCACTAAGCACCCGAGAATTATCGGACTTTCGAGAAACGCACGCGAGTTTCCTCGTAGCCGTATCTCTTCCATTGCGAGCAACAAACTAAACTTTGACTGTCATTCTTGACTAGTTAGCAGGACGCGCTGAGTGCTTTTGACCGTAACGTCTGTATTGCTTTCTTAATGGCTGCCGGCGTTTTCGGTTAGATGTGCTGAGCGGTACTTTTTTTTTCTCCAGTACCAGTGCTGCATGTACAAGTACGCTGTATATGTTAGAGATTTTGGCTTGACGACTTTTTCAAGATTTTTAACTTCATGACGATTTGTGACAGCCGAAAAAAGCGATTTCAGTTATACTTTGTCTTTTTTTACCTAGTGTGGTATTTGTTCAAGCTCTGTAAAATTTATTCTTACTTTGGTCCATTGCGGTATTTGCCCCGCTGTAATCGTCTACGGTTGATTTGTTGCCTAGGTAAATACGTAAAAACAATCCAAAACATAAGATATTGAGCACTGGTAACGGCTTAATTATCAATTAATCATAAAGATTTGAACTGGACTGTCGCCACTGGTTTTACGAAACTTATTGAACGACTGTATTAAACTAATACAATGAATCTGGGAAAAAGACGAATGCCAAAGAAGTTTCCATCAACAGAATAGACCACCAGCTTTTGTACAAATCAACTTTGATAGTGCATTTTCTTTTCAAACAGTTTTAATGCACTTAACTATAATTTTAGTTAAATAAAACAGTACATATTTTGTACAAATAAACTATTTGATACCTGGAGTTATGAAAACCAGGTTAGCAAACATTCTGTAATTTTTCTCAACTTCCCCTGTCTAATAGCTTTTTCCTGTAATAGCTATGATTGCCGTGTTATTGGTGGGGTATTCAAAGACTTCACTAGGGGCAGGTGACACAGCGTTCAAAAGTGAGCGATAGCACATTAAAGATATCCAAATCAAGTTAGAGCCTGATAGCAGAGAATTATTATTTCTTAAATTACATTTGTTAACGCCTCCTATTTTAACCTCCAATCCAAGCATCATTCTGGAGTAATTCATCAAATTCGTCAGAAATTTGCATAAAGGGCGCTAGTTGTTCAGCCTAGCGGATTTGCTGTGTTGCTGTTTGCTTTGAATAATGCCAGCAGTGGAACCCCGGTAACAATTTTCTTAGACCTCTTTTTACATCCAAGAGTTTATACGAGAATACAATTTGTTGTCTAGGTCGCAAAAACAAAGTGTCGCCGATGAGTGAAGCTATTCAATAAATGCGGTATCGAAGCAATCACCAGTAGCATTGCTGATTCCGAAGGGTAAATGTCTCTAGTATTTTACTCCGAAAAAAAGTGATTTTAACCAACATTGCAGGTGAGTGTAATAGACAAATGTTAGATTAGTTCTGCATTAGGATGTAGTTTGCCTACGAACCGGTAGTTTCTTAGAAAAATTATGATAGCTTACTGATTGTCGCGCTTCTGGTTTATTCAAAGACCATCACAAGTCGGTGATACAGTGTTTAAATAATTTGGCTGTAGCACATTTAAGACATCTAGTTCAAGTTAGAGCCTGATGGGCAGGGGTTTATTATTTCTTAAATCATATTTGTTAACCCCTCTTATTTTCGAAGGTTATTGGGCTTAAACCATTAGTCATTTTGCCAATTTGCCCTTATGCCTGAGACACTAGAACCAAATTCATATCAAAGTCATCTGAACGGTAGCCAATAGGCGTGCTAGGCCCGATTAGTGTAAATGCCTTAAGGACGTCGGTATCAGAGACCTTTAGCATCAGGTTTTTGATGGGAAACTGCAAACTGGAGTTTGCCGTTACGAGTTTGAAGTTTCACTTAGTTGAGATTTCACATTTTAGCAAGGCGTTCATTTGTTGTTTGGTGCCGCCATGTTGTTTTTCATCAAGTCGAAGTGCATGACTTTTTTCGCCCCAAAAACAGAAATAATTCATTGATTCGAGTTCAAAAATCCAATAAACACATCGCAGACGGATATAAAAAGCTATTTCGGGCCTTTAAACGGGAGAATGTACAATTGTTAGTGGGAAAAAACCTTGCTGTAAGTCACTTACCACTGGAAGCCCTTCCTGTCGTTCAAACTTGATCTGCAAACTGCAAACGCGACAGTAAGACCGTGGTCACGTGACATGAAAAACAACATGGCGGCACTAAACGACAAATGAACGCCTTGCTAAAATGTGAAATCCCAGCAATGTGATACTTCAAACTCGTAACTGCAAACTCTAGTTTGCAGTTTCTCATCAAAAACCTGATCCTAAAGGTCTCTAATACCGACGTCCTTACGCATATACACTAATCGGGCCAAGCAAGCCTACTGGAAACCTATATTCAGGTAAATTTTTGTATGAGTTTGATTCTAGTGTCTCAGGCATAAGGGCAAATTGACAAAATGACTAAGGGTTAAGGCCGAATAACCTTTGAAAATAAGAAGGGTTAACAAATATGATTTAAGAAATAATAAACCCCTGCCATCATGTTCTAACTTGAATTAGATGTCTTAAATGTGCTACAGCCAAATTATTTAAACACTGTATCACCGACTTGTGATGGTCTTTGAATAAACCAGAAGCGCGACAATCAGTAAGCTATCATAATTTCCTAAGAAACTACCGGTTCGTAGGCAAACTACATCCTAATGCAGAACTAATCTAACATTTTTCTATTACACTCATCTGCAATGTTGGTTAAAATCACTTTTTTTCGCAGTCAAATGCTAGAGACATTTACCCTCCGGAATCAGCAATGCTACTGGTGATTGCTTCGATACCGCATTTATTGAATAGCTTCACTGATCGGCTACACTTTTTTCTTTTCGGCCTAACCAACAAATTGTATTCTCGTATAAACTCTTGGATGTACAAAGAGGTCTAAGAAAATTGTTACCGGGGTTCCACTGCTGGAATTATTCAAAGCAGACAGCAACAGAGCAAATCCGTTAAGCCTGAACAACTAGCGCTCTTTATGCAAATTCCTCACGAATTTGATGAATTATTCCAGAACGATTCTTGGATTGGAGGTTAAAATAGGAGGCGATAACAAATGTTATTTAAGAAATAATTATCCCCTGCTATCAGTCTCTAACTTGAATTGGACGTCTTTAATGTGCTATCGCTTAGTTTTGAACGCTAGCGGACCTTTTCACGGTTTATGACGCCAACTTGCCTGGGGGGCAAACACGGCTAAAATTACAGAGAATGTGTGGTATTTTGGCCCCCTTGGAACCGCTATAATACCGCTACAAAGAGGCGGATTTCCACGGCGAAAATGTATTTTAAAAGACATTTATACTGAGAATATTTTCATGAAATATAAGGAAGAGATTCAGGTTATAACGACCGTAAAGGAATCTTTGAGATTTCATACAAACACTTTTGATCAACATTATGTAAATAACCATCAAATTAGGGGCCACATAAAGAGATTTATAATTCCAATTTAAGCACGCCGTACCTTCTTTAATAGCCTTATTTTCTGTAGAGCGAATGATATCAATAAAACTATTTAAAATAGTGGAAAAAGTTGGAAATCCGCCTCTTCGTAGCGGCGTTACTAGTAGCGGTTCCAAGTGGGCCAAAGTTCCATACATTCACTGTAATTTTAGCCGAGTTTAGGCGCCCAGCCAGAATGGCGTCATAAACCGTCAAAGGTCTATAACCCACAATTAACACTGCAATCAGCTATTATTTTCATAAAAGAAACTGAGAGCTTGGGGGGCTGGCAGCGAGGTCTGGAACCGAGTTTACATGATCGCCCCAGTTAAGAAATTTGGCCGAGTAAGACTGAGTACCATTTTCCTTCCAAACAAATATGGCGGAAAGTGCAGACATGGAAGGGCGATGATTTATGCTCGGTTTTAAGTTTTGCCGCGTCCAAACATCGAGAATAGGTTTTCAATAATACTGTTAAAGGAATTTTGGACATCAAGGGGCCTGATGTATGAACAGTTCATGGGTGACTTCACTTTTCGTGATTCGGCATCTCGGCAAGTTCAGTTATTTATTTATAAGCTTCGTGATTTTTCGAGCAACCAGCCTAGTCTCCATCTCTTATATTTTTCCACCTACAGTGGTATTAAGAATTCTCTTCCTTATCCTAAACATATGCTACGAGCTCACTATATTAGTATGTGTCTTGCAACGCTGTTCGTAAGTTTGTTTGTAAACCGGGAGCCACAACAAATATTTATGGGCGAAAATACAGAATACAGGGCCAATGTAGTAAAAGCCAGGGTAAATTTCCCACTCACTTTGCTTCACATACTGGATGTCTCAGTATAAGCTATTTTTAATATCAGAAGGCTGGGTGCGTTTTACTGAACCTTCAAAACCTTCACTAGAATATCATTGGAGTGATAATCAATAAATGTCAAATAGCAATACTGTATTTCGTAGTTTTGTATTAGATGAGAGACTTCGTTTTTAAGTATTTCCTTGTAATTGTTTGTACAAAAATTACCCTGTAGTTCTGAATTTTACTTGAAATGATTATAATGAGTTAGTGTAGGGACAAGAGGCTTATCCAGTTGCTAATAAGTGTGAGTACATCAGAGAGGGGTATGCATTGAGAAAATCGCTCAAAGGAATGAAGTACAAGAAACAGAAAAAATAGAATTAAATGTTTTGTGAAGTCTATTAAGAGAATCAGAAGGAGCTTGGAAAATGTACAACTCCAATTGTTTTTGCAAGTGATGAATTTGATTTACAACAAAAACAAACAAAGTAAAATTGATTTTTTATCAACCATCAAAAGAAGTTATTGTCTCTTGAACCCAATCCCCTCAGCAGTTCTTTCTAACCTTGGCTTATTTGACCATTTCACCCTTTAGAGTTTTGAACAAGATGTCTGTTTGAGCTGTGAAGGTTGATGAAGAGCAGTCTATAGTTACCGCACAGGTTGTCGAAACGTCAGTCACTGTCAACAACAACAGTCCTATTCAGGACTACGTTCACCCGGACGATCAAACTTAACCTACTTTTGAAATGACTCCTGGGTTCAAACCCGCTTTCACAGTTACAGTTTTGGTACCACCAATTTTTTTCCCCAGTTTTTTCCATGTTTCTAAGTTTAAAAGCTAACCTAATTCTGTATGCTAAATGAAATGAATCAGAATTATTAAAAAAAAGGTCTCTTGGCTTAAAAAGGGTAGGGAAATAAACAATGTGTCCTACTACCCATACTCTCTTTCAGTGCAAGCCCAGGGAGGTGATCTCACCTTTTAATACCCTTTTACCACTTGTTGTAAACAGCAAACTCAGTGAATGTTTATGGTCTCTGAAAAATGTTTTTGCCTGCCTCAACACAAGTTTCTAACTGTTATTGTTGACTACAAATAAATATATTATCTTAATAATATGATTTTACATTGTTTTTTCCAAGCCATCCTATTGTGGTTTTTCATATACAAGTACAAGGCAATTTTTAAGTTGAGAGGGTTTGATTTCATTAATTACACTTACATACAGACAAACTAGCCAGGCTGGTTGATTTCCGAAGGTGTAAAAAATTACATGCAACTGTATGGCAAAACCTGATCACAGTGGCCAAAGTTAAGGCAAAAATAGACATGTCACCACTTTCCTGACCATAATCTTGTTCCAAGGGGTAGTGTAGTTTTTGGAATGTATAATTTTTCCCTCTTTGTTTGCAACAAAAGACACTTGAATGAGGACTCAACTGAAGGCAATGTAATAACTGCTGTCATGAAAAGAGAATTCCAAACACAAAAAGTAATTACCCTTTCATTTGCCTAAGATGTATTGATAGAAACTAAGGTAAAGTTTAAATTAAATCACACGAAGAACGAAACTTAAACATATCAACATGTGCAAAATCAAGAGAGAATAATCTCTTGGCAAAATTTATTTACCTTCAAGTACATAAAAAAAATACATGAACTACGAGATTTGACCATGCCACTCAATCATCCAACGAAGCTCTACCAGGATAAGTTCACAATCAAGGATGTAAAATTAAGAATCTCAATCATCATTTCTTCTCGTCTTAAAGGTGTAGTAAAACCGTAAACAACTCTGGCAACTCTTCTACTCGACCACAGCCACTGCACTTTTTAATATCGGGAAGAATTACTTTTAGGCCTTTCACTTGAAAAGATAAACTCTTCTACATACGTATTGGAGGGTTGGCTCTTCTTTTTTAAATAGTCTTGTGGGTCTTCTAAACACTGAGAAACGCATAGCAAAAGGTCGGACATCGAGGAACATGTTCACTGTTTCGTTCTTAGCGTAGAAAACGCATGTAATGACAAACGCAAGGCCAGAAGAAAGGAAAACGTAAGCTCCACATTCCCGTGGAAAAAAATTGGTTGCAGCAAAGAAAGCAAAGACCAACAGGACCAAAAGCGAATTCACTTCACACTTCGGAATCGGTTATTATCCCCAACCCGTTACGCGCATGCTCGCTACGGTTCTCGGATGATTGACAGATTTCTTAACTGGGGCGATCATGGAAAGCCGAAAAGCGGCAAGATCAAAGGCCGTTGCCAGCCCCCCCCCCCCCCCCCTGCTCATAAACATTAAAGTAATACTTTTTCTAATACATGAACTGTTTAGATAGCAAAATTTCAGGGGCACCCAACGGCAATTTTTCGAAAAGGTAAGTTTTGATCCCTATAATTTTCGGATCACTAGGCTTTCAGCTAGGAAATCCGAACAGATGAAAAGTTTTTAGGGGATAAAAATATGCCTATATCTACCATTTAAATACTAAAATACCTTCAACAATGCTATGTTAAGTGGTTTTGAACAATATCCTCGTTGGGTGCCCCTGAAATTTCCTGAAATAAGTCATTTTTTTAACCTACATGATAGCGACGGAGTCGGAGTCGGAGTTGTAATCAGAAGCGTAGAGCTTATGATCTAGTGAAAACAGCGTTCTGATTCCGCTTACGACTCCGTTGCTTACGTTCCGTTTATGATCAAGTCAAAACCAGATTGTCGGAGTCGGAAGCAGAAGCGGAAGAACTAAACCAATCACAAAGCGTGGGAACGTGCATTGTGATTGGTTTATCCTTCCGCTTCTGCTTCTGACTCCGACAATCTTGTTTTCACTAAATCATAAGCGGAACGTAAGCGACGGAGTCGTAAGCGGAATCGGAAGAGATGGAAACGTTCTGATTCTTCTGTCTACGATTCCGTCGCGCTTATGACTGCGCTTACGACTCCGATTTTTGATTTTCACTAGGTCATAAGCGCTCTTACGACTCCGTCGCTAGTGAAAACCAGCCTTTAGCCGTCATGTAAATGTGCGTCACGCAAAAGCTTAGAAATTCAAGCGTACTCTATCACAAAACCAAGAACCCTTTTCAAGCAAAATCTCGTTAGGATTGATAGTTTTCTGGTGACGTCATGTGAAAACCAACAATTGAAACATTTCCGATTGCTCATGAGGTGCTTGAAATAATACGGGGGTAATAATTTCATGACATTTTTCACCTTTTGCGTTTTACTGAACAACAAAATATGCTCCAACAGCAGTTGAAAGAAGCTACAGTCGGGACTAAAACTCTCAAAGCACAGCCATATTTGGAACTCAAGCGAATCTATACTGGGTCTAACTCACAAAGCAATGAACTACTTTTGCTTGACACGTTTCGTAGGGTTTTGGCTTGAATACATGCTGAAAGATAACGTAGATCGAAGCAGTCAGGTGTATTTCCTCGACAGTAATAGTGTGGCAGTGGAGCTCCTTCCTAGCCGTAGCGTTTTTTTCAGGCCCAAATTAAAACATGTTGGCGAGGAGATAAAACTGTAAGTCTAATAATATTATATTTACAAACATATGATGAGAAGTAAGTGCAAATTGTATTTATTTATTTGAAAAGATAAGATAGATCAGGTTATTTAATACATCAATAAAAGACAACTTTAAACATATTAACATGCAATGTGCCAGGAATATCAACCATACCTTGCTCTTAAAGATGACAGTTGTTTCAGAGCAAATGACTATGCTGTGGTTTTATTTTATTATAACCATGGTTGAAATTTTGCTTCCCTTTGTTTGGGGGTACGGTAGTATGAATTTTGTGATTGTGAGTTCAAGACAAAGAGATTAAATTCAAACTTAGGATAAAAGTGAACTACAACTGAGCTGCAATATTAAGTGTTGCAAGTGTACATGGGGAAGTTTGGTTGGAAGGTACTTTCTAAAGGCTAGCTGTTAAAATATGCATGGGAAGTATACTTCCTCTGTTTAGCCCTCTGGATGCTTATTTTTCTTGGGGGACTCCTTTAACGTTTTTGCAGAGGGGAGCTCCGCTTCTCTTTAATGAACGTTATTTTTACTTTGGAGAAAAATATTTCAAGCTCAGTGTAAAACTGAATGTGACAGTGACTTAAACCAGTTAATATTGTCAAGCTGCTTTATTAGCTTAATTCAGCAATATTGCAGTGCACCTACCATCAAGCATCACATTATCAATGTTGCAGAGGTTGGCAGCTTATTAGAAGGTGGTTGATAAGCCTTCAAGCAAGCTGTCTGTAGTTTTGGAAATAAAGAGTTCAAGGTCTCACACAAGTGATGGAAGGCAAAAGATTGGAGTGCGAATATGTTTTTCAGTAAACACGCGCAACTGTAAGTGTATAGTGGCCACATTACACTTACTCAATGTTTCATGTAAAATAACGCAACAGACCTTGCTACCCATTTTCCCTAATTTTATTTCCCCTCCAGGGGGCATAATTTCTTTTAACGTATCGGGATTTTAAAAAAAGGGGATGCAAGCTTTTAAATGAATAAAAATTCATTTAATGAAGCACAGTATCAAAGAAATTAAAGAGAAGAATCAGACTACAGTAACAGTAACCCAGAGGGGAGGAGGGGGGGGAGGGTTCTTACTGAAGTTTTATACGAAGAGGCTCTGCCCCAGGGACCAACCCCTTACCCTTTGTATGTACCATTTTAACGAGGAATAAAACACAAACAGCGGTGATAAACATATCAAACTTACGCATTTTAATAACTTGACGTTTCGTATGCTACGCAACATACATTTTCAAAAGTGGAATAAAGACCGTTACAATTTTATGAAACTATATATGAAATGTAAATAAGGGGTCTGGAAACGAGATTAAGAAACATCTGTTTCTTAACAGTAAAACAATAAAAGCTTAAGCTAATTAGTAAAGTATCAGCTTCTCACTGCCGACGTTTACATTAAGGGCCGGCTTAAGTTCTTGGATAAGCAGTTTCTTTTATTTTACAATGATAATCTGTTTTACCAGAAGCTAGAATATCAAAATGATCCCACTTGATGTTGTGACCTGTGGCTCTTATATGGTCAGCAATGGCTGATGTGGGGTCATTCTTAGTGAGAGCCCTGAAATGTTCCGTTTTCCTATCATGAAGTCGTCGTTTCGTTTTGCCAATGTAAAAGTCACTGCAGTCCCAGCAACCAGCTTTATAAATGACCTTAGATTTCTGTGAACGATTTAGACGGTCCTTGTATGGAAAGAGTGATTTGATTCGGCGAGAGCTTTGAAAAATTATCTTGAGATTGACAGCTGAACAGAAATTGTATACACATGATTTCAGACGCTTAGAGATTTGGTCACTTTGTACACCTAAGTAAGGTAATAAGATGACAATATCTTTCTTCGGAACCGTAGAGACAGGGCTGTTTGGCTTGTTTCTGTTTCTGTTTAGGACGTCGTTAATGTTGTAAGTGATAATGCCATGTGGATAGCCATTTTGAAGCAGGAGTTTCCGAAGGTCATCAAGGGCAGATTTAAGCAGGAAAGCGGAGGAGCAAATTCGGTAACAGCGATAAGTAAGTGTACGAATAAGATTTATTTTGTACTTGCGTGGAGTGAAGGAGTCCCATTTAGTATAAAGGCCAGTAAACGTCTTTTTTCGGTAGATGGATGTGGCAAAAGTGTTGTTTGGGCAGCGTTTGATGAGGATATCTAAAAAAGGAATTTCATTGTCTTGTTCAAAATCAATAGTAAATTTGATACTCTCGTGACGACTGTTTAAATATCGCAGGAACTCATTAGCAGTGTCTTTGCTCTCAAACATGGTAGACAGAAAAGGTACCCCTTTCGTATACCCTGTAGTGACAAATGGTACCCCTTTCACACACCTAATTTTGAATGCTGCATCCCTTTTTAACTGCTGTAAATACACCATCTTTACAATATGAATAAATCACTAAAACAGGTTTTCTTGTCTCTCCCATCCATAAAATGCGTCTGTGACTGATCTCATTTTGATCCTTCAGCTGAATGAAATGACAGATGTCCCTTTCATATACTTCAACTATAAAAAAAGACCCTTCCCTTTCATGTACCTGAAGCCTGAAAAAGGTAACCCTTTCTGGGGGAGCCTCTCTGTTTAGGCCATTATAGTACCCCCTCCTGCAATGAGAACAGTACTTGATACAGTGATATTGTATGGTATGAGTTGCACCAAACGTTTTGTACCCATGAAGAGGTACTTTGATTATTTTAAGATAATTTTAATTTTTCTTCAAAGCGGGGGTGGGGGGGGGGGGGGGGGGGGTGGTTAATTGAGGATCCGCAGTGAGTGAGAATCTTGCAATCCAATGGTTTTGATTCAGGAAAGGGTCGTCAGGGGTATTTCGTAGAAAGACAAGTGGCCACTGTACGACTTTGAAGTTTACTGATTAGGATGAGGAAAATGAGTGAATTCGGTTCCATTAGGGTCATTATACTGGTCTATACTGGGTGAACTGACCTGAAACAAATTGTTTCATCACAGAATATTAAAATTGATATTACTTTATTTTCATGGATCAGTGAAACACTTCAATATCGTGAATGCTTGAAGTGTAGTAGATCTAATAATATTAAAAGCAGAACCAGATTGTTAAAGTAGTCTTAGTAATTATGTGATGACATGGTCAATAACATTTTTCAAAGCAGACATCTCTATCAAAGGAAATATAAGAGAAGTCTGCACGCACGCTACCTGGCTACTTCGATGTATGTTATCTATCATGGAAAAGTAGTTCATTGCTTTGTGGGCTAGACTCAGTTTTGATTCGCTTGAGTTCCAAATAAGGCTGTACATGTGCTTTGAGAGTTTTTGTCCCGATTGGCTTCTTTCAACTGCTGTTGGAGCATATTTTGTTTCCTAAGGATAATTGTTTAGTAAAACGCGAAAAGGTGAAAAATGTCATTACCTCCGTATTATTTTAAGCACCTCATGAGCATAATTAGTTCAAGTAAACTAGCGACGTTATTTAAGTTTGTTTCGACGGTTCTCTTTCACCGATCATCGGCCATATTGGATTTCTATGGAGGTTACCGCTGACTACTCGTTCCCAGACTCCCGTTCCCCGCTCCCCGCTCCCCGCTCCACGTTCCCCGTTTTAGTAACATCCTCAATTAAAACATTCATCTTTTCGAAAGCAAATGTTATAATTATAGATTCTGCGAGATAGAGTACATGCTTAAATACACGTTCCAACTGCTGACAGGGGGAAAAAAAAGAACTGAGAAGAAAGAAAAGCTGCACTGCGGCAGCTTGCTTAGGAAAAACATGCCGGTCAATTGATTTAACATTATTTTGAAAAGTTCGTTCATTTCCTAGTAAATATGTAAAGCTTCCACCTTGCCTAACAGCCTAAAGTGAAGCGCAGGCTGTTGCAGGCTGGGATGGTTGGTCTTTAATAAACGATGGAAGCTTCTTTGGCATTCGTTGTTTTCCCAGATTCATTTTATTAGTTTATACAGTCGTTCGTAAAACCAGTGGCGACAGTCCACTTAAAATCTCTATGATTAATTGATAATTAAGCCGTTATCAAAGCTCAATATCGTATGTTTTGGATTGTTGTCACGTTGACACCTGTTTAATTTTCTCCAAAGTGCCTCCTGGATCTGAATTACTAAAAGCGATTTTCTTTTGTCCGCGAATGTGATGGTTTCCTGCAATGTTTTGACACGCTGGGCCCACAACCTACAATGTCAAATGAACTTGATGGGTTTTGTTTGCGTCCTCTGCAACTGAAGAAACAAGTTCCAGATACAATGCTCTGAGCGTCGAGTATTTCTTCGATTAACCATTAGCTTTCGATTAGGTTCCAAATTTTCCATGACTTATCGTTAAAGCTGTTCTGATACGAAGTTCTAACACCGGGACGAAGTTTACTTTCTAGTCCTTTCAAAAGCACCCTGCTGCTTTCCTGTTTTGATTTCTGCTGTGATTTGCTTGCCTTTTTGCGTTTTCGTTCGAATTTCGCGTCGACGTCGCTTTACTGGAATTGACGTTTGCCGCTTTGATTGTTTTGTGCGACGATTATTCCTCTGTTTGCCTTTATAGCTGTTGTTTGTTTCTTCCTGCCGAGGTTCCAGTACCGAAATTGATATTTCATGATCAGGATCGCTGTCCGCGGACTTCAATTGTTCCTAAAAAATTGATATATCATCTAGCAAATCAGTCAACTCCAACGAAATCGTGGAGTCTAGCTTGCAATCGGAACAATCTCTCAAGATTAAACTATTTCCTTTGTTTACAAAATCACTTTCGTCGATGAAACGCACCTCCGCCTTGGACGCCATTATTTCTTGACAGCGCAGAATAAAAGTTTGCAGACTTCTCGGGAAACTAATTTCAGATTAATTCAAACGTTTGATTGCTCTAAAAATAACTTTGGTGAAATTCACATATCCCAAGAGCTAGACTGGGCGTCTCCATCTCTGTCCCATTATGGCTCTTGGTCGCCAAATAACACACACAAGACGCGTATTTAAACAACATATTGACACCTTCCTCTTCTTCATCAGTTGCCCTTCATCCCTACTTTGCAATTCACTCGGGTCAAAAACATGCAACTCGTCCCTAACTGGCTCATCCATTTCGCCCTACACAATAAACCAACCACAAAATAAGATCAAAGTAGCAAAAATTCAGATGACCTCTCAGGACACATGCGCCTCAAATTGTCTATATAGATCTCTGATTGGTGCATTTCGATCCTCTTCTCTGCACATTCAGTAGAGAGCCTTTAAATGCAACATAAACGAACCAATTTTAAAGCTACGGACTTTAATAGGAACTGAACGCTTTTTCCTTTTAATAGACATTGACATTTCGAAATTTGTATTGCTACATGTCTTTACACTTAGAAAAAACAATTTGTGCAAAATCACTTTTCACGAATGCCAAAACTCTACTTCCGGTTTCACTACATACATACACAGATACATACAGACATACATACATACATACATACACACATACATACATACATACATACATACATACATACATACACACACACACACACACACACACACACACACACACACACACACATACTCACCTTTGGTGGTTTGTGGGTACCGGTTCCCAAACCGACTCTGCGGGGACCACCTAAAATCCGGTCGCTATTGACCTCCTCTATTGTCAGTTTGTAACTTTGACATTAACCTTTTAATAATCTACCGTGATATTAGCGACAACGCCCTTCTAAATGTTTTGCCTCATACACACGGTGGTTTACGAGGACCAAAAATCTGGTTTGTTCTACATAAAAGTTGGGAGGACCGATAAGTAATACAATAAATTAATATTACTACAATTAAAAATTACTTTGATTTTTCAAAGCTCACTTCAAAATTTTTGTTTGGAACAGTTTAATAAGTAGCCCGTTCTGCGGGTAACATGCTTACACACCTTCATTACTAGGACCGCACCTTTAATGATCGCATACCATTTAATTTTCGTCTATTTTAAATAGAGTCAAACCACCCAAAGTGTCATGATAAAATAGGCGCTTCTGAGAAGCTAACCACCAAGGTCTCTTCGGCTGGGACCAAAATGAACTCCGACACACTAAACCATACCCGATAGGGCTTCTGTTCTAAGAACAGTGATTTTGGCCAATCATCTGTAACGGGTGCCGATCGATAAAGTTGTGAGTCACATATCGGATACGTTTTCACACTATAACGGATAACCTTTCCTTTCGGCACTAGCCTGCGTAGCAAGCGCTTCCGCGCGTTTGTCCAGACAGTTCCCGGACAAAGAACTTTTTACTACCGGACTATTAAGCTTTGGAATCAGATCGACTTGCGTAAAATGTAATCTTAATCCTCTTCTCCGGTTCTGCGACTTAATTGCGACTTAATCGTTATACCTAGCTGTCTGTCTGTCTCTCTGTCCGCTGGCGTAAAAGAAGAAACCCGAAACACGTTTTCAAATCGTTGTTTATTGGGTTTCTGAACACGTAAACGGGACGTTCTGGTGGACCACTTAATTAACAATGTGAATGATAAATATGAAATATACCTGTCTTTATTATTCCGCTATTATATATGTTATTTTACCATACAAGGTCAAGAGAAAGCGCAAAATACGAGGCTGTAATACACTGTAGTGTCCTGGTTTAGCCGGTTTACAACAGGTCAAATACCGGCAGATGCTCTTACTAGAAAATAGAAGCAAAAACAACATTTTTCGTTTGCAATAAAATTGTTAACCTCTCATTCATTGGTTTGGCATATAACACGCGCGAACATTTTGCTCAGTGTTAACGTCATTCTTACAGACGGATTCAGGATGTTTCCGAACTGACCCTTACCAAAAAATAGATTACAAACCAATTGCAAAACAACACCTTTTTTGTAGTGGAATAATAAACCTCTTATTCGATGGTTCAGCATATAATATGAGCGGACATTTTGCTCATTGCTCGTATTCTTACTACGCAACTCGCAAAATATCCACACGTATAATATGCTAAAGCATCGAATAAGGTGTATTTATTTGACTGTTTAGACGGTTATATGTATCAATCATATATCAACTTTTTATATAAGCTGGGCTATCGCTTAATGTAAACCTTTTCAAATGATTTTAAATACTCAGTCACTAAATAAATACCGTAGATAATCCAATTGACGCCCCCTATAAAAAAAGCCTCTTTTCTAATAAAGGCCCCGCTTGCGCCTTTAGCTTTGTATTAGACACCCCTGTCTTCTTTGTGCTAGCAAAGGTTTCTCTCTTCAAGGTTCTTAGCGTTTACGACTTCGTAAGTCATGCAAGAGAGAAACCTCTTCTTGCACGGTGTGAGCAGTCACCAAAAAGGAGCAGTTTTTTGCTTGATAAATAAGGGTTTGTGCATTGCATCGTGGTCAGTGTCAAGTCCAAAGTAACGATTGACCAAAAAACGACAATAGCACAATGATCTTGAATTAGGGTTCTAACATCGACGGTGAAACTAAAAAAGCCGATATAATCTAGACGGCCTAGAAGTATCAATGAGCTGCATAAAATTCTTCTCTTTGCAAACTCTATTAATATTTTCGCCGAGAGAATGTTATTTAAAATTGTTTATTGTTATGACAATAAAAACCTCTCTCTATGACGGTTAGCGCCCTATTTTGGACGCTTAAAATAAAATTAAAACTACCGGGTGTCTATTAGATCATTTACGGCTGATGATCTGTAATAAGAAATTGGACAACCAACTAGGTTAAACAGGTTACTGGAAGCAAAATTCTGCTCTGACGCAAAGGTGCGTAATTGCAGTCTGATTATAACAACGAATAAGACGAAAATTCAAAATTGCGACTGAAATCGTATTTCTGGTCCGCGTCCCTTCTCTCCTTCCGAAAAATAGGAAAAGAGACGACCGGAATTACGTATGCGGTCGCAGGCTCAAGAGTATAATTCGTATAAACATAACAAATCATACCAACAAGCTAAGGACCTGTTTACTTGGAGGTGGGAAGCCTGATGGATGTGAAAGTAAAGTAACAAAACAAATTTGCCCAATTTTTTTGAAAAGAGAAACCCTGCTTTTTAGTAGCTTTTTCTTTTAGCTGATGTTTGCACTCGTAAAAACGTTTTCATGGAAGCTCTTTTTCACGTCTTTAGTAGACAGTACTGTTATCGATAATGATAGCTTAGCCTCTTGCTGTACCGTTGACCATTTCTTTTTTTTGGGGGGGGGAGGCTCTTGTGACCGATAGGGGTCATACTGTCGGAGCCTCCAGAGCTCTGACGCCATGAAAAAACCCATACAACTAGGGCAAGGCAAAAAGTTAGCCGCAACCCCTCCTTCTACTGTTTTTTGGCATTCGCACCACGATTAATTCTCCCTCACCCAGGGCCAACACGTCGCAGTTGTGTTGGTAATCACCTAAGAGGCGAAGCCTCTCAAATGCCAGATCTTGCTCCTGGGCAGTTTCCATGGTAAATGCTTTTGCCACTTGTACGTGATTTACTTTTATGCTGTCTGGTTTGGAGTCTTCTGACCTTTTTCTGAGGCTTCTTACAGAACAAGCACACATGTGACCGCTCACTTGAAACAAATATTTTCGAGGTCTTCCCTACAAAGAGATTTAAAGGAATAAAATTCGTTCTTCTTCTTTTGTTGCCACGATGAACTCTTTCTCCCCAAGGGCGGGCAGCGGGGGGGGGGGGGGGGGGGGGGGGTAGGCAACGATGCCTTTAGAGTACGACTGCAGCTGGCCCAGTTTGGTCGACATTTACGATAATTGTAGGGTCGCAGTCTCCTCTGACCTTCTTTTGTTAAAGGTGATTATTCTTCCAGAGTCGTCTTAGCCAAGCTGCTCCAGTGGCCGGCCGCGGTTTGTATCTCTTCCCCTTCGTTTAAAATCTTTGAAAGATCTGCCACCTTCTTTTCGAGGTGATTTTTCAGCAGCATAAGGTCTCCAGCTAGTGGCAGAATTTCTACTTTGTTTTGCTTCTTTGACCTTTGACATATCCAAAAGACTCTTTCCTTTCACTTGTTCGATATTACCCGCGTCAACTGCTAGAAGGAGCTTGCTGACCTTGGCTAACTCTGTTGTAGATTCGTGAAGGCGATAAAACTGGCGATGGACTCTAATGTCGTGCCCCAGGTGGCGTGCTAGCCAGTCTACGTCTAGTTCTGTCAATGCCGCAGTTTGTGACACGGTCGCAATGTATTTTCGCAGCTTTGTGCTGGTAATTGCCTCTGGCTTCTGTATTTCCTTTACTTCCTTAACGCTGGCTGAGACGCAGTCCCAGCCACGAAGATGACCCAAAGAGCCCTTGGTAGCTCTTGCAAAAACGTACTTGTTTGACTTGGGAATAACTGGTGGTCTTCTTTCTATCAACAGCTCTACCGCTGCCCTTGTGTCAGGTGTCAGTATGATTGGGACCGTCCTCCCTCGCTTGCCCGTGATTTCTATTAGGTCGAGCCTAAGGATTTAATGTTAAAACAAGTACTAACACTTTATAGCATCACAGTGTATGATTAACCCGGATGCGTTAAACGGTTACGTTTTGTTGTTCCTTTTGAGCTTGAAATGTTTTTATATTTTTAGTCCGCGTTTCTAGTATAAAAAGAGTTGTAAAAACAGCCAGAGGTTCATTAGATCTGCCTTATTAGTTATGAAAAGTTCGAGCACTTTAATCGCGAAATTTAATGCCCTTTGTGTTCATCTTTGCCTACTGACATGGCGAAAATAAACCCCGCGAGAGTGCGGACTGAGTATAGAATATGGGATAGGCATAAAGCGCGGACTTTCCATATATCTTCCCTTGCTCGAATCTACGATTTTACTGACTCACATCTTACCTCTCACAAAGACGCTTTTCCAAGGCTGTCAACGATGCCTTTAGAGCAGTGCTGCAGCTGGCCCAATTTGGGCGAGACTGAAATTGCCCTATTTGTAGGGTAGCAGTCTCCCCTGATCTTCTTTTGTTAAAGATGATTATTCTTGCTAGAGTTGTCTTAGCCAAGCTGCTCCAGTGGCCGGCCGCGGTTTGCGTTTCTTCCCCTTCGTTTAAAATCTTTGAAAGATCTGCCATCTTCTTTTCGAGGTGATTTTTCAGCAGCATAAGGTCTCCAGCTAGTGGCAGAATTTCTACTTTGTTTTGCTTCTTTGACCCCAGTGAGGCGAGGGACCGAGAACTAATCTTGATGGCCCACTCCGCCTCAAAGAGGTAAATAAAGTTCTGGCATTCTCTTATCGCTGCCTCATCTTTTTTCCTCAGAGATGATGATTTAAGAACTTGTGCACACTGTTTTACGCTGCACCCAGCTTTAAGGCAAGTGAGGGGAAATCTATGTTCAACCGAGATTCTTCCTTGAATCCACACAGATCTTTCACTGCAGCAACCAGCTCGTCAAATCGTGCAGTGTATATGAAGTCCTCGAAATTGGCTGCCTCGTTTTTTTTTCGTAACGTTTGGAGGAGACTGGCTAACTGGCGCATTCTTTGGGAAACATAATTTTTGTCTTTTGTTTGCTTCTTTCATCCCAGTGAGGTGAGGGACCGAGAACTAATTTTGATGGTCCACTCCGCCTCAAAGAGGTCATTGAAGTGCTGGCCGGCATTCTTTTATCACAGCCTCATCTTTTTTTATTTTCGCAAAGCTGATATTTTGAGCAATTGTTTTATGCTGTGCCCACTACTGAAGCTGTAAGGCCAGTGAGGCCGGGACATTTACGTCAAATCGAGATTCTTCATTGAAGGGGGTGGGGCTCTTAGGAACGATAGGGGCAATATTGTCGTATGCCTCCAGAGCTCTGTAGCCATGAAAAAAACCCATACAACTCGGGAAAGACAAAAATGTCAGCTGAAATCTGTTCTTCCTTTTTTGTTGGCATTCGTACCAAAATTAACTCTCCCTCAGGGCCAACACCTCACAGTCTTAGTCAGTCCTCACATCCATGTAAACAGGCCTTATAACTATTTGTAATAGGAACAGCTAAGTTCCTCTTAATATAAGCATCGAGTTAAATTAAAATTGTTAACTGTGCAAGTAGATTTTCAATGTCAATAATTTCTAAGGATTTGCTTTTAACCTATGTTTTGATCTTTTGTCGTGATTATGACTACTGTAATGCTACATTTACTAGGCTTAATTTCTCGGTCTTAACCAAAACATTAGGACCCCACTATACTGATATCTACAATGTCCTGTCCTAAGTGCATTACACCGTCTTTTGAATTACAGCAACTGATCGGGAGTAAAACTGATTTATGTCAAATATGTAAAAGAACACTGCGCTATACAAGTTGATTAGCGATGCTGCTTGTTTTGCCACCAACAAATAAAACCTCAGGTTTGTAAAAAAAGAGAGTAGATGTATTTGTTACATCAAAATCTGTACATGTCGGGCGTTTTAATTTTATTAAATTGGTACTTATACAATTTGCGTTCGGTTTTAAACTAGGTTGTTAAGGGCAGTCTGATAAAGTATGAGGATAATATGAGAGGACCAAATTATCCTCATACAGACGTTCTACAAATAGGTCTTTTACATCCTGCCATCTGCTTGATGTCTAGTAATGTTGGCAGTACCTTACTGCTGGTTGCTGTAATTCTGTCGTGGATTAGTGAAGGCGACTATGATTGAACTGTCGATCGACTTTTACTTCATGCCTAAGGTGGTACTTTTGTCAATCTACGTTGTCAAATGTTGCGTCCCTTTTGACCAATCTAGATCGGGATTTTGCCATCGAAAACTTGACTTTTCTTTCCATCAAGGACCAAACCAATCTGAGATTGCAATCTGAACGATACACCGGCGCCCTAGGACCGTTCAGATTGGCATGTATTTCAATCTGGTTTCGAGATTTTTGTTACATTTAATGAATCAAACTGCTATTCTTAAGAACGTGCTCGTTCATCGATAAACACGACGGGTTAAAGTCAGTTCAGGCAAAAGTTACTGATACTTCTCCTTTGTTCTATGCGCTAAAAGGATTGTAGATTGTAGTATATTAAACTTAAGTTCTATTGTAACTCTAAGATCCGTAAACTAGCGAAAACGCTTGCCAATGTGTGTGTGTTTGTGGGTTTCTTAGCAGTTGGGAATTCGTAATTGTCTTCTGAATTTGTTTGAATCAGAATCCTGATAATTTCAAGTGACGAGTCCCAGTATAAGCCACAAGTTAAAGAGCTACTTTTTCTTCCATTTCTCTACAAGAAGACGCTTGATTTAGATTTAGAGTAAAGAAATAAAAAAACCATCCAATGAAATTGAGAAGAAGATCAGAGTAGCAAGCAGCTACTGTATTGATCAATTTTATTTCAGATTTTTGTTGCGGTCAGCACAAAAATTCAGACAATCTTGATTGTCTAAATCTGAAAAATGTTTGGCTGAAAGGAACGTAACCTTTAAAAAAACCGCTGTTTCCGATACAGTGGCAACATATTCATACATGCTTGCGTACAAAGTTCGTTTTCGCTATAATTGCTTCCGGCTTTTTCAATTCTTTGTTTTTTCTTTCATTTTAGACATCGAATGACAATCTCGTTTGTTGTTTGACCGACAAGCTTGAACGAGGATGGCAAAACCAGCAGCATCAACTTGTTTTGCAGCATCAAGCTGCACGTTTTTCTTGCACGCATATAGCATTTGAGGTAGCTCGTACTAGCCTTATGGGCTCTATTCCGGATTTCTTTTGCTTTTCCTCCCAGAGATATCCTCAAAACTAATTTGCACGATGGCCGTTGGCTCTAGATAGAGCTCATCCGCCCTTTTACGGGTATTGTTTTTCGTCCCGCAGGGTGACGTGCCACCCACCTCACCAGCGTAACGCTGGAGGGGGAGTCGGTTTAGTCGCCGGCAACCCGACCATGCGGCAGGTGGTACTGGGTTACAATGTTACCAGTAGCAAGCACTAGACCTGACCTGACCCAACATGGCTACATATTATAGGACTTAAGCCTGCATGTTATTGATATAATTTGCTTCTGTGAACAGATATTAAAAGCAAAACATATCGTGTTGGGTGCCCCTTGTAAAGGTAGGTCTGCCATATTGGCGTGGGAGCTGTAAATCATAAAAATATTTGGGTTAATAAGAATTTTTTGGAGTCTGAAAATGGCAAATTTTATTTACAACAGGCCAAGAGTAACCTTGTGCAAGAAATAGCCGAGCGCACGCTATTAGGGACCTCACGAAACCACGACGACGACGGCAACGGGAACGTCAAAAAAGCAATAGGTTTAATGAGCAAAACAACAAATCTGCACGTGCATCATGCTTTTTTGTACATTTCATTGCCTTTACTGCACAACTACGACGTGAAATGACCAAATTTTAAGTTTACTTGGGAACGGGAACGGCAAAACGATAAATTCTACCATCTCTGTCCGAACTTGAGGGGGTTCCCCTTTCTTCAGCTCCAGCCAAAATCCCCTTCTTGTAAGTAACAGGGCGAATTGGGATAATCGCGAAAAAGTTTAAAATGATGCGAAGTCTGTTTTTCAGCGACGTTTTCATGGACGTCGCCGTTGTCGGATCGTAAGGTCCCTATTGTCTCCCCAAACGAGAATAGAATAAAGAGAGAAACAATCAAAATCGACAAAAGAAAAGAAAAATAGTAAAATAAGTTGAGCTTATTTTAACATTTTTTTTCTTCGGTCTATTTCGTTTTTTACGAAGTACTTAATTGCAGTCCAATTGCGCCTGCTGAGGGTACCGTCACTCTTTCTTATACACTCTTCACAGGCCTCCTTCCCAGGTGCTACCTCAGACGTTATAAACGCCCCCAAATGCTGCAGAACAGCTCTTTTTTCGTCCTTTCCCCATGGGATTTTTACCGCAAGACCTGAAAAGAGATACGCAAAATGTAAATGGTTTTGCTAGAAACACTTGTATCGCAAAACAATGCGCGAAGAAGGCCCGTAATATGACAGGGGATGGGGGGCGGTGGCTGGGGGAACGAGAGAAACAAAGTAAATTCTGTAGCTGGGTAAGGCAGGTTTCAATCTCCTTATGGTTGGAGTAAATTCAAATCCAGATTTAAATGAGGTTGCTATTTTTAAAGGACAGCCAGTGTCACATGATGTTTGACAAGCTGCGTTTCACCTTTCTAAGGTAAGATTGTCTTCCAGAGGTAAAATGCTGTTTAAAACTGGATTCCACTTAATAGCTTGTACAGCTTGCGGGGGAAGCTAGGAAAACTTAGCGATAATTTTTTCTCTGTGTTTCGGTTATTGTGCGTTTTTTATATGCATGTGTGGCAAACGAACAACAAACTTACTTCTTTTATTGGGCTCCACCGAGCTTTGGCCAGAGCCTGAAACATGAATCGGAATATAAACAAACAGAGCCACATTCTCATGCTGAGAAAACAGTCAACATTTGACGACAACACTACTGGTTTCCACGCGAAATGACGACCGTTTAAATCAATTGAAATATTTGTTTGTAGATTTGGTGCAAAAATGTGGGACAGTATTCCTCAAAGTATCCGAGTACTTCTTAAACACGAATGTAAAAGTTCTATACATGAGCTCCTTTTACATATCGGTAGGCTGTTCACAGTCCCCTATTTTTTCGTGAGATTGTCGAGGTAAAGCGAGTCTTACCGTAAATGGTGGTGATTTTCAGATGTACCGAGGGGCGGGCGTCGGGAATTATAGCTCTAATGGGAGGGGGGCGTGAAAAATAGAAATTAAGTTTGCATATTTGTAACATTGTATTGTCAGTAATAACTAGCAGTCATTGCAGTTATTGCTCAGAAGTCAAGAAACCAGTGGTTGCTAAGTGAAATGTCAGCTATTTTCTCTGGCTAACAAATACTAAGTAAGAGTGATTTTGTTATGCTGTATATATAGTTTTGGACAACCCACCCCCCCACCCCCGGCCTCGTTCGGTCCGTCTCCTCGTTGGATCGCACCTCCCCATAAAAATCCTGGCTACGGGCCTGGATCCGGTATCAGTTATTCCAGGTTTATGAACATTTATAGGGTAATTCTACCTATCCAATTTAAATCTTTAGTCATAGATACTGAATATAGTTCACTTTGTTTTGTATAAATATGAGCAATCTTATTTCATATAGGTCAATTAGCTTTAGTAGAATCCCTGTAACTCAAACACTGGAAGGAAAACGAAAAACACTCAGTTTAAATTAGTGCGGGTTGTTCATGTTATCGGCTCGATCGGAATTTTTAATTTGCTGAGCGGTAAAACACGAGTAAAAGTTGAGCACAAGGGAAAAAAAAGTTTAAAACACTATATATCATATTTTTAACCCTTTCACTGCCAAATGTGGCCAAAGGCAAATTTCGACCAAATTCTGCAACTTTCATTTTCTAAAATTTTGAGAAACAAATAGCATCGTGTGAAAGTACAGGTAGAGAGCTTTCATTTGAATGGTCACATCATAGGATTTTGTCCATAGACTCAAAAGTTACAGTCACCGTACAAAACTCCATCAAACACTCTGGCAGTGAAAGGGTTAACGAACAAAGAATCGGAATGCACATCCTCGGTTTTGATAGTTACCGTAAAATTCCGAAAATAAGCCCCGGAGCTTATATTTTCAAAGGCCCTTTTTGAGGGGCTTATTTTTGGAGGGGCTTATCTACGGAGGGAAATTTGCGTTTCAAATTCGATAGGGCTAGCCTTATAGTTGGAAGTAAATTTACCGTTTTTGCTTTGTTTTACCTTGTATTTGAGTTCAATATTCCAAGTACAAGCCCCTGGGGTCTTATATTTGGAAGGGCGATTTAACGGAGGGTTTTTTGCGTAACCGGTTTGGGGGGCTTATATTTGGAGGGGCTTACACATGGAGGGGCTTATTTTCGGAATTTTACGGTATTTGGCTTCGCCCTAGTCAAGTCAAGTTATTCCAACTTACTTTTGCTATTCTTGTTCATGCCCGATGATACATCTGATCGTCGAGGTACTTCTGAAATAACAGGATTTTATGGTTTTCAAAAAACAGACCGAAAAATATAACAATTCATTAACTGAATAAGAGACTGGAAATGCATGAGTCATTTAGTCCATATAATCTAAAGCAGTTCTGTAGTTCAACAACAGGGATCATATTTTCTTCATAAATTCTAATTATTGGCAATCTAGAATTAACTCACTTTTGTTTCGCTGTTTTACAGTGGTGCTGGTTGAACGCCCCGCAGAACCTGAAATATTAAAGGTTTTAGACAGCTGATAATCAAACTTAGTCGATTGATGTCATAGTCCCCTCTAAATTATGCTACTTATCCTAAAAGAATGTCTTTAACAATAATAATAATAATAATAATAATTAATCGGCTTTTGTAAACAAACGTACATACCATTACCCTTTCTTTTCTTGCTTGCGGAAACAGAACCCAAACAGGTATCTAAGAAATAAAATTAAACATACGTAAAAGGCTAGGGCACGATAAAAAGTAAGAAAAACGTCAAGGTGTTCCCTAATCCATCAGAAATGGTTTCCTTACCACCATCTTCTGAAGGTGTATCTGCTACTCCTGAAACAATAAGTGATAGCGACTGTCAATTTCACGAAGTAGAACACTATTTTTTGCAGTTCTGAAGGAAGCAAACAAGGAAAACAAGAAACGGCTTCTGAATTTTTCAACACTGCTTCCCGTGAACTCCTTGAAGAGGGCTGACAAACAATCTCAGTTTCTCTTTTAAGTTTGCAAGGAACAATTTTTATCAATCTTGCAAAAAGCACTTGTTAGCTATTACTCTTACGTTGTTCCACCAGTGCGTTGTTGCTCTGGACATCTGCAGTGTCGTCATCCCCTGAGGCGCCAGACTCTAAGAGAGTGAAAAAGGGCGATGCCAATTAATACGCCTTGTCTAGTGCATTTCAGTGTGACAGAATATTTTGTAAAAAATTAAGCCGCATGTTTTTCTTTTTTGAAGTGTACTTGTCATGGAGGTATGTACAGTGCGCATTAATTAGCAAGCATTAGCATAACATCAAACAGTGAATTTTGTAACGCAGATTTTTGGCCGGTTCGCAGGCTAGGTTCGTCTTGAAATTTCAAGGTGTTAAAGTGAATCAATCTTAATGAAAGTTTCAGACATTCTTACATTCATTATGAATATTATGGGATTTGATTTTTAAAAAAAATCCTTCGAGTAGTTTCAGAGGTATAAAAAAAGCGCTGAAAGTCAAGATTTAGGATAAAGTTGCGCTTAGACAGGTGGTGAGAAAGCAGATTGCTTTTAATTAAAAGATCGCAAGAACGAAAATAGACAAAATATATACACCAAAATTTCCTAGCTTCGAAATATGATATTAAGCAGCATTCCGAAGTTACTCATCACGGCTATTGAAAATACGAGGTTTGAAATATATTTACGTTTTATTTGAATTCAAACATACAGAATTTTTTTTACTTCTCACGGAGGTTATTTGCTAAACACCAAACTGTAAGTTCCTAGAGTTGGATTTTTGGTAGCAGGTCTAGATTCGGCTTTTATCAATTTCCAATTCTTTTGCTTATTGTTGTCATGGTAATATCGATTTTAATTAAAACTACGTTTTGACAAACCTCAATCCACAGTCAATTACTGGCGAAAAATTTGTAGCGATCAGACAAGCATAAAATCCTTTTAAGGCGATTGAAAAATATCGGTATGGTCTCCGAAAAACTGTATCGAAACATGCACCTTAAGACTATTACGGTGGTAAACGCTGTGAACCCACCTTCAGACTCACTGACATTTTCCTGGTTACTTGAAATATCCGGAATATCTGTCAATATTTAAAGATAATTAGAGAATAAAGTGTCAGTTTAATAAACCAAAACAGTTACAAACATACTTTGCATGGTGTGTTTTCTTGTTCTTCTGATCACTTTTTCGGAAAAGTTAAAATTGTTAATCCGTGTTTTAATTGGTGGTCTCATGTAGAACATCAATGAGAAGTAAGATCATGGCATGTGTTCGAGTATTTAGTTATATAGGCGTTCAATCACAAATCAGGCTTTTACATACCTTCGACTGACATATCCAAAAGACTCTTTCCTTTCACTTGTTCGATATTACCCGCGTCAACTGCTAGAAGGAGCTTGCTGACCTTGGCTAACTCTGTTGTAGATTCGTGAAGGCGATAAAACTGGCGATGGACTCTAATGTCGTGCCCCAGGTGGCGTGCTAGCCAGTCTACGTCTAGTTCTGTCAATGCCGCAGTTTGTGACACGGTCGCAATGTATTTTCGCAGCTTTGTGCTGGTAATTGCCTCTGGCTTCTGTATTTCCTTTACTTCCTTAACGCTGGCTGAGACGCAGTCCCAGCCACGAAGATGACCCAAAGAGCCCTTGGTAGCTCTTGCAAAAACGTACTTGTTTGACTTGGGAATAACTGGTGGTCTTCTTTCTATCAACAGTTCTACCGCTGCCCTTGTGTCAGGTGTCAGTATGATTGGGACCGTCCTCCCTCGCTTGCCCGTGATTTCTATTAGGTCGAGCCTAAGGATTTAATGTTAAAACAAGTACTAACACTTTATAGCATCACAGTGTATGATTAACCCGGATGCGTTAAACGGTTACGTTTTGTTGTTCCTTTTGAGCTTGAAATGTTTTTATATTTTTAGTCCGCGTTTCTAGTATAAAAAGAGTTGTAAAAACAGCCAGAGGTTCATTAGATCTGCCTTATTAGTTATGAAAAGTTCGAGCACTTTAATCGCGAAATTTAATGCCCTTTGTGTTCATCTTTGCCTACTGACATGGCGAAAATAAAACCCCGCGAGAGTGCGGACTGAGTATAAAATATGGGATAGGCATAAAGCGCGGACTTTCCATATATCTTCCCTTGCTCGAATATACGATTTTACTGACTCACATCTTACCTCTCACAAAGACGCTTTTCCAAGGCTGTCAACGATGCCTTTAGAGCAGTGCTGCAGCTGGCCCAATTTGGGCGAGACTGAAATTGCCCTATTTGTAGGGTAGCAGTCTCCCCTGATCTTCGTTTGTTAAAGATGATTATTCTTGCCAGAGTCGTCTTAGCCAAGCTGCTCCAGTGGCCGGCCGCGGTTTGCGTTTCTTCCCCTTCGTTTAAAATCTTTGAAAGATCTGCCATCTTCTTTTCGAGGTGATTTTTCAGCAGCATAAGGTCTCCAGCTAGTGGCAGAATTTCTACTTTGTTTTGCTTCTTTGACCCCAGTGAGGCGAGGGACCGAGAACTAATCTTGATGGCCCACTCCGCCTCAAAGAGGTCAATGAAGTTCTGGCATTCTCTTATCGCTGCCTCATCTTTTTTCCTCAGAGATGATGACTTAAGAACTTGCGCACACTGTTTTATGCTGTGCCCAAGCTTTAAGGCCAGTGAGGGGACATCTATGTCCAACCGAGATTCTTCCTGGAATCCACAAAGATCTCTCACTGCAGCAACTAGGTCGTCAAATCGTGCAGTGTCTATGAACTCCTCGAAATTGGCAGCCTCGTCTTTTTTCCGCAACGTTTGGAGGAGCCTGGCTAACTGGCGCATTCTTTGGGAAACATAATTTATGTTTTTTGTCCCGACTTTTTCAAAGATTGCGGCGCCAAAGTTAATAATCAGAGCGTCTTTTCTGGCAATGGCTGCTATTTCGTCGTTTTTCATAGAGGAAAGGACATTGTCATAGAGACTCTTTTTCACTTCTTTGGTGGACAATACTGTTGTAGGTAACAGAAGCTTGGCTTCTTGTTGTACCCTCGACCATTTTGGGGTAGCCTCTTGGGACCGATGGGGACAATTTTGTCGATGCCTCCAGAGCTCTGACCCCATGAAAAAACCCATACAACTAGGGCAAGGCAAGAAGTTAGCCGCAATTCCTTTTTCTACTTTTTTGGGCATTCGCACCACGATTAATTCTCCCTCGCCCAGGGCCAACACGTCGCAGTTATGTTGGTAATCGCCTAAGAGGCGAAGCCTCTCAAATGCCAGATCTTGCTCCTGGGCAGTTTCCATGGTCATTGCTTTCGCCACTTGTGATTCATCTTTGTGCTGTCTCATTTGATGTCTTCTCACCTTTTTCTGAGGCTTCTTACAGAACAAGCACACATGTGACCGTTCACTCGAAAGAAATATTTTCGAGGTCTTCCCTACAAAGAGATTTAAAGGAATAAAAAATAAATATTATTATAGTTACTTAAAGCGACACTCTGGGGAATTCGAGTGCGAATATTGCGGCGGACTCAAACTGACTGAAACAGATTTGATTAAGAACAAAAAGACACGAGGCTTAATAATACTTCAAACACTATTTTCATGTTCCAGTGTCAAGCTCAGTTGCCCATTGAGTTGGGAACACGCATGTTAAGATGACATCCCACTTGGGTCCTCTTAGCCTGCGCACAGACGAAATTAGAGTTTAGTAATCGTCTGCAGAAGGCTAGGGTCCTCTTTGCTGATTACATAATTAAAAAAACAATATACCTCCTAAAAATTTAGCAAGTCGTGGCCGCATCAAATTAATTATCCTCAGCTGATATTTGCATCGGTACTCAGGCACGGTCTTGTTTATTTTGCAAACAGAAATGTACAAGATATAGATCGACTACAGCGCCAACAGAATAGATCTACACGGATTATCACGCTCATCTGAAGCAATAGAGCAGCTTCGTTGGCCTACTCTTTCCAGCAGACGCTCCTACCACAAGGTTAAAATCGTTTTCTCTGTCTTCACTCATTAGTTCCTCCAGTTATTTTTCATTATATTTTCAGTAGATTTTCGAACATTCACAACTATTCTACTTTACTTTACTTTACTTTAAAGGCATCAACATCAAGCAGCCAACCTTTTTTAACACCTGATCCTGAGGGTTCCCTGACATGGGATTGTTCTTGTTCCTCCTGATTCTATAAAAGAACCGTCAATCAGGAATTAATGGCCATGAGAAAAGTAGCACTTGTGCGAAGGGAAAACCACAACGACGAACCAGTGAGGGTCAGTCGGATCTTTAGATCAGTAAAATCTTCAATACCAAATGTTAAAATTAGAAGTGTAGATTATGGCAGGAAGAATGGTAGGAAAATAAAATTTGACTGAAAAAAGTTTTAGGTTTCAAGATAGGAATTTGCATGGTTCGTTAAAACTGATGAGTCGAGATAAGAAAAACGGGAAGACAAAATTACCCCTTGTCCCACCCCTGTTTTCACAATGTCCAGCATATCGCATATCTGTCTAGGGTGAATAATAATTGTACTTTGTTAGCAGAGGGTCTCAATGGGGTTTAGTGTTTACTGCTATTTGCCCATAATCTTTAGTGTTTGCTGTAAAATTTGCCAATTTTTTAATGTTTACTGTTTCCGAAGAAAATACTGTTAAGTGTTTGGAGGGTTTTACAGACATCTTTGGCAACGGTTGGACCTCTTCGTTAGTCTTCGGAAATCTTCGACAGTCCTTGGGAATCGTCGGTGGCCGTAGGAAATCTTCTAAATTAATCCGGAATTGTCGTAAAATGGCCGAAACCTCGTTGATATACTAAACAAAATAATATTGGCCTTTTTGGAGCCGTTTTTGCTTCTTTCTGGGAAAAATTTATTGTTCCAAAGAATTTTTTTAAATTTCTTTAATTTCTTTAATTTTTTAATTTTTTTTTGGAATTTTTTTGGAATTTTTTTAAAAGCTAAAAAATGTTTTTTTGAGCTGTTGAAATAGGCAAAACTTACATTCCTGACGTTGGAGGCGCCATCATCAGGGTTTTGTCGACTCGCCACTGTAATAAAATCATTAAAAAAATTAAAAATGGTCCTCTGGGAGGAGATGAGATTACTGGAAATGAACAGTCTTTCCAATAACGGGTACCTATGGTCCGACTGTCGGCAATTGTTAGCGCACTTTTTCGTAACCGTGTGAGTAAAAAGGGCTCTTGATTCAAGTTGTTTTAGCTTTTGCAAACAAATCTGTCGTGAAAGTATTTCAGGATTATTTAATATCAGACAGTCATTTTATTTCCATTGTACTGACTTCCCGACCAAATCGATTTAGTCCAGATCACCATAAATGTACAATCACAAGAGTAAAGCAGGTAAACGTTCTTCGGCGACTGCTCCAAGCGACTTTACCGAATTTCCTAGCGCGTATCCTCTCTACCCCGTCCGAGAAAGGAGAAAGAATGCAAAGTGCCACCAACCTTTAATCTTAGGATTTACTGCTTTTAAAGCTGTTCTTGAGAGTACCACTTCATCCTGGAACCAGATATACAAAAATGTCAAAATCAATGAGACAAACGATTTGTTTCCCTTTCCCTGTTGTTTAAAGATAAATAAACACCCCCCCCCCCCGCGTGCTTCCTTTTTCTCCCCTATCCCCACCCACCACTGACTATCTGCACCAGTATAGTAAGAAGAAGACGAAGAAGAAGAAGAAGAAGAGGAAAAGGAGGAAGAGAAAAAATAATAAGGAAAAAAATAGAAAAAAAAAATCGAAAGACTCACACTTTCAGTGGAGAGAACTTCGTCATCGTCACTACTTTCATCAGTATCTGGTTCATAAACGGATGATAGGCTGTCGTCATCGGAGTCAGGAACAGAAATAGGGCCACGCCGGCAGCTACGAGGTAATTTGGTTTGCATCTATAAGAGAAAAGAGAGGGTTTCTTTTAGATTGTAGCTCTGCAATTGCTACCGTGTTACTAGCGTAGTCCTGCAAACGTCTGCGTGGGAAGTTTGGGAAATACAAGAAACCGTTCATTTTTTATGGGCTAGGGGGTTGGGATTTGAAAGACAGCTCCTGTAGAATATGATGACCCCCTCCCCTCTTCATCAGAAAATCTTTCGGGTGGCCCCCTCTTCTTTTCAAAAATAATTGAGATGACCCTCGCCTCTAAAGAGAAAAGAACAACCGAGAGAGAAGGAGAGGTTTCTATTTCTTTTTGTGAAGTTAGATACAATATTTTGGAATCCAACTCCCTCCCCCCCCCCTCCCCCAAAAAAGTCAACCTTTGACAAATTAAAAGACATGCAATAAAAGCGATGAAGTTTGAAGCAGCGCGAATTCACTTTTTGGGTGACGTTTTTGATGCCTAAGCTCCCTATTATCAAAAGAAAGAATTCTTTGGTGATGCCCCTTTAAACCCAATATTTTTGCCTGCCTCTCCCACTGATAAAAAATGATCGGTCCCCAGAAGAGGCGAAGTGAATAGTATTTTCGCTTTAATTTTAATTTAGGGCCTGTTAACATGGAGGTGGGGGACCCAGGAAGGTGGCGGGTCACCCCACCTATGATGAAAACGTGATCAAATTGAAATGAGAGATTATATCATAGTTACCCCACCTAAGCGGGTTACTTCATCTTCCACGCATAGCGATCTCTCAGCTTACTACTCCCTCCGTCTAAAACTTCAGGGGCACCCGGGAATATAGTTCAAAACCACTTAAACATAGCATTGTTAAACGTATTTTAGTATGTAATTAGATTTTTATCACCTAAAATTTTTTTTATCTGTTCGGATTTCCTACTTCCCTACTTCAACTACTGTTAGCTTTTAGTCCAGTCTTTAATGTCAGTGACAAGTTTGACAACCGTTAACAGCACCAAAGATTTTTTTTGTCAATTTTTTTTAATTGTGCTTTCCGCTAATTACCCAAGAGTGAATTCGTCTGTCGCAAATTAGATTGCATTATATTATTGGGCTCCAATCATTTTTTGAACGAAAGCCTCATGCAATGCAATGGTGGTCGGACACACCGTTAAAGACAAAGGCAAAATTTTATACGCAAAGAGACTATTTCGCCAGTTGCTTTCGCTATAGTTTTCGCTAAGATACAGCAGGCTTGCTTTTAAGAATTGTCCGTTTTCATAAATCACAATGAAATTGTGTTTTGCAGACACAAATGAAGTCTCAAGCGCGAAGTTATTTTTGGTAATGTTATTGTCAAAAATAATTTTTTTCCTTTCCTAGAAATATTTTTCTTTCAGAAACAGTTTGTATGCTTGTTATGTTTTTGAGCGAAGGTCAATTATCAGGTATATCCACGGCCGGGCAAAGTCAGCTACTGGGGTTTTAATTTTTCTACTACTTTCTCCCCTCGCCCCCTTCCCATCGTTTTACCGTTCGTTCGCGATTTAGCGCGTGGCTGTATCCCTTACTTTGACGAACCAAGACTAAGAAAAAACTTACAGAAAAAAAAAACACTAGAAAATCAACTGCCACGTACAGCTTTTGCCTTTATAACTCGTGCGTCGGCTGTGATGCATGATTGACAGTACCAGCCCCGCCCACTTACTTAGCCTAGAAACTAGAGTTTCTTCGAACTTGTTGCTATTGCGAGCATTTTTTTGGTGGAACGTATTTTGGCCTTAACTGTTCTAAAATAATTTTGAATAATTCGGTTTTCTTTTATCGTCGTTTCTGGAAGTCGGTTTAACTTATTTTCATAAAATAAGTTGTTCCTCTCCTTCCTTTGGCTCACTGGTCGCATCAGACAACAACACCCACGAGGTTATTGGTAATTCTATGAGGATGTTATTTTTTATATTCGCATTTTGTCGATACGATCTGTTCTAAATAATGCTTTTTTTAATCCATAAAAGCCATCTAGTTACAAATGGTGGAAGACAACGAGACAACGAGAATTAGGTAAGTACAGTGTGCCTGTCAAATCACTCTTCTATAAACTGACCGCGATCGTCAAGCGGCAACGATAACAACTTGGTCCCCAGAAGAGGCGAAGTGAATAGTATTTTCGCTTTAATTTTAATTTAGGGCCTGTTAACATGGAGGTGGGGGACCCAGGAAGGTGGCGGGTCACCCCACCTATGATGTAAACGTGATCAAATTGAAATGAGAGATTATATCATAGTTACCCCACCTAAGCGGGTTACTTCACCTTCTACGCATAGCGATCTCTCAGGTTACTACTCCCTCCGTCTAAAACTTCAGGGGCACCCGGGAATATAGTTCAAAACCAATTAAACATAGCATTGTTAAACGTATTTTAGTATATAAGCAGATTTTTATCACCTAAAAATTTTTTTTATCTGTTCGGATTTCCTACTTCCCCACTTCAACTACTGTTAGTCTTTAAGGTCAGTGACAAGTTTGACAACCGTTAACAGCACCAAAGATTTTTTTTGTCAATTTTTTTTAAATTGTGCTTTCTGCTAATTACTCAAGAGTGAATCCGTCTATCGCAAATTGGATTGCATTATATTATTGGGCTCCAATTGAATTTTTTGAACGAAAACCTCATTTTAACTAAGGAATGTTAATCGGACACGCGGTTAAAGACAAAGGCAAAATTTTATTTTTGGTAATGTTATTGTGAAAAATAATTTTTGTCATTTCCTAGAAATATTTTTCTTTCAGAAGCAGCTTGTATGCTTGTTTCCAAAGCAAAACTTGCTTTGTTTGGGGGTTTATGTTGAGCGAAGGTCAATTATCAGGTATATCCACGGAGGGGAAAGTCAGTTACTGGGGTTTTAATTTTTCTACTACTTTCTCCCCTCGCCCCCTTCCCATCGTTTTACCGTTCGTTCGCGATTTAGCGCGTGGCTGTATCTCTTACTTTGACAAACCAGAACTAAGAAAAAACTTTCCGAAAAAAAAAAAGATCAAGAAATCAACTGCCACGTACAGTTTTTGCCTTTGCAACTCGTGCGTCGGCTGTGATGCATGATTGACAGTACCAGCCCCGCCCACTTACTTAGCCTGGAATTTCTTCGAACTTGTTGCGATTGCGAGCATTTTTTTTTTGGTGGAACGTATTCTGGCCTTAACTGTTCTAAAATAACTTTAAAGAGTTCGTTTTTCTTTTATCGGCGTTTCTGGAAGTCGGTTTAACTTATTTTCGACAAAATAAGTTGTTCCTCTCCTTCCTTTGGCTCACTGGTTGCGTCAGACAACAACACGCACGAGGTTATTGGTAATTCTATGAGGATGTTATTTTTTATATTCGCATTTTGTCCATACGGTCCGTTCTAAGTAGTGCTTTTTTTAATCCTTAAAGTCATCCAGTTACAAGTGGTAGAAGACAACGAGACAACGAGAATTAGGTAAGTAAAATGTGGCTTTCATATCAATTTTCTATAAATTGACCGTGATCGTCAAGCGGCAACGAGAACTTAACAGCACGTGAGTCGTAGTTTTCGTCTTCATACTGATTATGAAACATTCAAAGCTCTTGCTTGCGACCATTTATTTGACCTTATTGGAAAAACGTTTGTCAAATTCCCCCGGTATGTTGGCAGTTTAGATGGTTAAATGCCCCACCGGCTAGTACTTCAAACCCCTTCGATTCCACCAGCGAATCAATGTCTGCGAAAGATGGAATCATGTGTAAAGAAAATTTTATGCAAAGCCTCGATCTGTGTGTTTCCATCTTTATTTGATACAGCTGGGGTTTCCCTTTTTAGAGACCTTTTTTAATGGGAATGTGGAATGCTCAAACTTAAACGGTATATCCCCGAAAAAATTCAGTCTAGCCACCTTACGGAACTAAACATCAACTGACCTATATTACTACGAAATACTATTCACTGAGCTCTCAGATTTAGTGTACATATGCAATTGATTCTATAAAGAGTGCTGTAACGCGAATAGTGATGTCATATTACTTTGCTCATGTATTGGTTTGATTATTTTATGCACACATGGTCACCGTGCGGCCAGAAGACGGAAGAGTTGATTCCACCAGGTATTAATTATATTATTTTAAGCTCAGTATTAAATCAGCTTTTCTATTTCTACCAATGAAACTTATAGTTCATAAAATAAAAAGAAAATTCCGCATTAGCTTGAAGATACGAATTTTTATGTTAATATATTGAGGAAACCAAATTTTCAATATACACAGCCAAGAAGGGTGTTACTAATCAGAGTAACGCAGTAACGAGTAACGAGTAACGGAGTAACGAGAAAACGAGTAACGGGTAAAAAATTCAACAGGTTAAAAAAATTAAAAAATAAATCCTAATGAAAGAAAAAACATAAAAATGGTTGTAATATCCTAATAATGTCCTAGGAGCAACAATGGAGGAAGGTGAGGTACAGATTTTCTTTCTTATTGCCACAATTATTTCATTTCTTAGTAGAAATAGCTCTGCCAGGTATTACTAAATGAAAATAATAGAATCGAAATATTACCTTGTTGGGCCCTTATTACGGTCATCAACTAACCAATTGCATGTACTCGATTGCCGAGGCTTAGAAACAGTTTGCTCGCTTATTACTCCTGAGGTTATTACCTTTCCTGCTCAACTTTCAATGTCTTTTACTCGTCCTCTCGAAAATAAGGGATTCGACTTAATCATGGCTACCTTTCAAAAGTTGATTATAGTGAACGTTTCTATCGGTTTAAAAGGAATTATAAATCATGTTTAAAAATAACGTCCCGATGCAAAGACTCTGAAGTTTGAATATTGGCGGCAAAATAGAATAGCAGAGCGAGACTAGATTTTAGATCGATTGTCAATTAAAGTAAAGTAAAGAAACATTCAAATGCATTGGTTAGCTTGAAGTTGCGTTTTACATCAATCAATGCAGAATACAGTCACGCGAAGCATAGTTACTGCCAGGGCATGAAATTAACTCTTTGTAGGATTCACTTGGCTACTTGATATTTTAAAGTCAATTCCATTAAGTCGAATAAGTCTAGAGCGTCCCCGAGAAAAAAAGATGTAAACGAAACCAAACAAGAACAAACAGAACAAACAAGGAGCATGAAGGAGTAAACGGCCGGTGTTAAGACCTGATGGATGTTATTTTGGAGTTGAGATCCTCCAAATTCAAAAGTTTTGAAACCAAATGATTCTAGCAGGTCATCAAAACTAAGCAAAGAGGACACCTTCATATCTACTAGGAAAACCAAAATGGCATTCGCCGGCGACAGAGTTTCCTTGTGAAATATGTGTCATTTTGCGTAATCGTCACAGACATTGGTACCTGTATTAGTTGCAATTTCACTTCCTGATAACTTGCAATTCATGAACTCATTTTGGACCAAATTTTAATTTGTTAAGCCCGGGCTTAATGGCTTAAAGGTAGCTACTATACGCCCCTGTCAGCACTGAATTCTGTCAGGGACTTTTTCCTCTTCTTGTCACGCTTGCGATAGTCTGCTACACAGCCGTTTTTTAGTGTCGTCACGCAACGCTCTGTGTAGCAGACTACGCTTGCGGCAAACTTAAAAAAAAGTCTTGGCGTGTTATATGAAACGCCTGAGCTAAGATGGCAACAACTAATAGTATTTTGAAATCGTAGAAGAGCCCTCGTTCCCAGTGGCATATTCTCTTGCAAATAACAACTGTAGCCAGGTGACATTTTCCGCACGAAAACACCTTCAACTTTGCTGAAGGGAGGGGTAGGTTGGGGGGGGGGGGGGGGGGTTGACGTCGTTGATTTAAGCACTTTTTGGAATACACATATTTTTTGAGATTGGTAAAGGTCATTATTAGGATATTACAATTGTTTTTATGTTTTTTCTTTCATTAAGATTTTTTTTAACCTGTTGAATTTTTTACCCGTTACTCGTTTTCTCGTTACTCCGTTACTCGTTACTCGTTACTGCGTTACTCTGTTTAGTAACACCCCAGCCAAGAATGAGAATTTATGATCTGCAAATTATGCTTACCAGTGTCTCACTCACTATGCTGCTTAGGTCCATGTCCTCAGAACTGTCTTCATCTGAATCAAAAACCATTTCTAAAAATAAGAATAAAAATGGAATAGAGGTCAATAAATAGAATCAACTTTGAAACATTCCATATTTTTTTAAACTCACAACATGTTAATTATAATAATATTACTGATTACCTGTATTGGAATTTCCTTTACTGGTGGATTGTACTTCTTTTGCATTCTGTTTGTGAAAAATAATGCACATTTAACGGTAATGCCAATAACACAGCAAGGAACACAAGGTATTAATTTGAAGCCAAAGGAAACAGAAAAAGGAATTAATTTTGTGCTCGACATAACACTGTAAACTTCTGATTATGCATGTAAGCCCTGGGCCTGGTTCAATTGTGACCCAAGTTTCTTTATATTTTGTTCAAAAGCATTTTCCCACATAATTTTCTTGATTCTTGATTCTTTTGAGAGCATCAATTCATGGACAAAAAGAAAAAAAGAGCCGTAACTTTTCAAAAATAATGTTAAATTCTTAGATGATTAGATAGAGCTAGCTCGTTCAGAACTTCCTTTCAAAAAAAAAGTCCAGAAAGAAAGGTCACTTCTGCGGAGACTTATTTTACAGAGCACAAAAGATTCTTTGATGTTTATTTCTTCAACTGATTGTTGACTAATCCTGCCATACATGTCAAGTCGCCAGTCAAGTGTTTCTCATCAATAGGAAAATGACTGCTCTTCTCCAGCTGTTTACAACTAGACCACACCAGATCTGACTTTTTCTTCTTTCCATTCCTCCCGACGTAGTCAATGAAACGTTTGGTAATCAAACCCAATCAAACTCTAATCGTTCGACTGGGTTCGGCAACTGAACACAGTGGATCAAACTCACCCAAAATTTGGCTAATCAAATGTTCAGCAATCAAACACTTCAACAATCGAACATAAACAATTGAAAGTCGAACACTGCATTCAACAATATATGAAACGTAAAACCAGTTTCCTCGGGTTTTAAACAGCGTGTTGCGTTCAAATAAGTTATGTATTGGTTTCAATTTCAAATTTTGAGATGTCACAGAGGGAAAACGTACACTGAAAACATGAAAAAACAATTTTGGAAGCGATGGTTAAAGGCTATCATGTACGAGTGCTCTTTTGCTGTTGGTGTTGGTGAAAAGATTCCTATTAAGAAGAAAAGGGGAGATTCAGTTGTCATTGCCACACCCAACTTGGACATTTCCAACGTGAAACATGATCTGGTGCCAGTGCTTGCATGTTTCCCAGTATTAATTGAATTTATCGATTTTGAATCACTTAAACAATAAAGATTTTAGTTAATTCTAGGTTAATTGAAATATTTTTGTTTTCAAACTGCTTCAAATACATATACTAGAGGGTGATCTTTCCGATTCAATTGACTGGATGTGTTTAGTCTTTTTTTAGTCTGCCAAACAATCAAACTAATCTCGTTTACTGCATACATATTACACAGCTGTGGAAATGAGCTAGTTGACTTTGACAAAACAATTAAACTTACATCCTCATAGTCACTTGATACATCACTGTCATGTCCATAACTTTGTTTTTGCCTTTTTTTTCCAAATACTAAATATAAATGATAAACAAGTAAAAGTCTAATTAATGTCTGGTTAGTAATGTTTAAAAAACTGAAATGTTAGGTATTTCAAAGACAAAGCTTGTAAAATTTAATATGTCATTTTCTTTGTCAAGGCCTTACCCACCACTGAAACCTCTCTCTTTTGCATTTTACAGTCACATTTCTATTGTAATGTAAGCAATCAACTCCTGAAATTTGTCTCTTTATGGTGTTGGAAGGGGAATGACAGGCTTCCAAGTATTGATTAATTGTTAAAAATAAAAGCTAATCATGTAAGCGTACTTCGAGATTGTCCAACCATTAATCTGGGATACAGAGGCGGATTCAGGATTTTTTAATGGGGGGTGGCTCCTATACCAATCAGCCACCAAGATATATATACATTGATTTATTTCAAGTTGTCCTACGTTTGTCCCAAAACATGGTGGTTTAGGAAACTAGGATGAATTGGAGACTGTAACATTGCAAAGTCTCATATTAGATGTCTTCACTATACTTCTGATGGAGTAATTAATTGAGCAAGTTCCAGGTGTTAGTAACGGATATGCTAAATAAGTGCCAAAGTGGCAAGCTTCTAGGGGTTCTGGGGGCATGCATGTGGCCTCTTTAGACTTAGAGGAATAAGAGCACAGAGCTTATTTAGGGCCCTCTTTTCCTGAGCAGATTATGTCAAGGAAAGATATTGTGACTGGTACTTTTCACTATTTCTTTGGGACCCACTTAGTTTTTTATGTTTTTCACATATATTTTAGTATATTTTTTATCTAGCTATTCTAAAGGGGGTGGCTAGCCACCCAATCCATCGTAACCCCAACCCCTCCCCCCCCTGGATCCACCCCTGGAATACCATCACCAAAATGCATTGACCGAAAAGCTGCCTAGCTGGTGAGAACACGTCTTGCAGGCAAACATTTGAACACTGTGTCCCTATATAATTTATATTATATATATAGTGAAAAATGTAATCCATTATATATATATATGTTCTTAGCTTAGCAGGACATAGCTTTTGTAACTTGTTTATTATCGTTAAAGACAAATTTCATAGTAAGGCTGCAGACAGTGAAAGTGATGCTGTAATAGTTCAAATAATGTCCTGTGCATTTATCTTCAAAAAAAGAACTGCAATTAATATCTCTAGTTGCATTGGTTTAATTTCATTTAATGAACTGTCATATATGAGTACTCAAACCTCTATCCATGAGAGTATTTTGTTTTGATGCTTTAAGAGGCTGCAGATTCATCTCCTCCTGGTACAAAAAATAAGTAGTTTTTTTATTTATGTGGCCCAGTGTAGATAGCATTTCAAAAAGTAATTAGGCTGGTTTTCTGTCATTCTTGACTCAGGTCTAAATTTGATGATTCAGAAGATTACTTTGGGTCATAATATACATTCAAATGAATCAGTGAATCCTTTCCTAAAATGGATTTGTTGGGTCCTTTTGATGTGCTATTTTATGATCCAACACATGTACATGTGACTTCCTTAATCAATGGAACAGACCCATCCCATATGCATGGAGCAATGGCAAACTTCAAGTTATGAATTTCTCAAACTAGAAAATAAGCAGATATAAATGCTGTTCAAGACATTAATTATTTATGGATAAAACTGATGTGATAACTACAAAGATTTCTGAAGGAGTAACATTAACAGTAAAGATGGTACTTATATTTTTCTTTTTGACTGCTCATGATTTAAGCCAGGTTATTGTCTTAGCAGTTTAGATATTTGACTAGTGGTGATTTTAGTTCCAGAGTATATTATAGTTACACATTTTAAATTTGAGTTTTTCCCTTGCAGCCTTCTTATAATGTTATGTTATCACAACCTTGTGTGGACAATTGAAATTTATTTATTTTTTAAACTTACATGAGTATTGGCACTGCTGGTCTCTTCATGCTGGTTTGATGACCTCATCACTGCATAGAACAGAAAATAAAATAAATGAATAAAGTCCATCAGTAGTGTATTAGAGTTTTGAATAATTACATTTCCTGTACTTTAGCTTTACTACCTATTGTATAATTTTTATAGATATCATTTTGCTGTTTTTATGCAGTAACCTAATGTTGTACAATGTAATGTTGCATGTCGTATTAAAGTAATCAAACTTATATTGTAGCTTAATTTTTGACTGATTAATCCTGGAGTGCAAGACTCTTTTTTTTTTAGGGTTATAGAGCCTTTTTGACCTGCTGTTTACTTAACTGCTAATTCAGATTCAACCTAAGATCATTTGATGAACAACAGCTATAATTGGTGCTATACCCTATGTACAATTCTGTATATTTTGTGGTTTAATGTTTCATTTTTGAGCTCTCCAAACAGAAAATAATTGTCCATAAAAATGATGTATGGAGTGCATGTATTGCTCTTTAATAATTAGACTTTTCAAACTTCTGTTCTATATAAGACTGTAAGCTCTTAACAAAACAAAACTGTCGCGACAAATCTCGACAAGTCTCAAGTCGTGTCATAGAAGGGAGTTTGAGTTCAACCACGTCACATGACATAAACACGTGATAATTGTCCGGGCGTACATAATGTAACGCGACTCGAAATGTCACTAACAGTCCTTTGTTCAATTTTATATTGAGGTGGAGACTTATCACTCACTCATGCACTTTGCTCTGCTTGCTTAAACTTACAGTGAGGCCGACTTTAATTTGTTGCAAATCTATTGATAATAATAATCCCTTACAATGTATGTTGAGAATTTGATAATTTAAGGTGTTAAAAAATAGTTGTCTTTGTAAGTTTGTAGTCAGGGTAACTCAAACCTGTTGTCACAGCAACAGCCTGTCTTTTTCTTGTGGCTGCTTGCAATTGTATTTGCTCTCCATTCTATAATAAGATGCATTAAAAATAAGTTATAAACTCTAATGTAAAGAGCAAGGGAAACTAATTCAAATTTCCATTTACTTTATTGCTTTTCTAATAATAATTATTCTTTTTGTTTATCAACTATTATTATTTAATTACCTATTATTTAATCACCATGAAATTAGGGGATTTGATAGTACACTGATTAATCGATGTATTAAAAAAGTTTTAAAAAAATCTATTGATGAATTTTGTTTGAATCGCTGTTTTCATGAAAGGAGCCTTAGAAATTACAAAAAGAGCTTTGCATTGTGTTTTACCCTGATTCAATGTTTTTCGAAATCGTGCAAGTTTACTTGCATTCAGCGGCATCTAGCTAGAGTGTATAAGGGTCATTTACAAAACAAAGTAGTGAGAAAACCGAAGAGTAGCAAATTTGTCTGCATTAAGTCCAGTCTTCAGTGCATGCATAATTTATACAGTTTTTATAGAAATTCCAAGATATAATCTCAAAATTCCTCGTACAGATTTTTGTGAAACTTTGCACAGCAGAAGACATTTATCCAAAGAATACATAGCATAAAGCATTTCGAAAGAAAATGCTGAACATGCATGCATGGCTGAAATTTAATTTAGAGCTAAAACATTGTGACATCATTATTATTGCTGCATGACATTTATTCTGATCACCCACAAAATAATACCAACATAAAGTTTAGTTTAAGTGTAATCCATGACTGTCATAATCGTTTTACAACACGCATCGGTTTGTTTAAGTATAAGAGATTCAAAGATGGAGGGGGCTATAAAAATACTGGGTTAAGACACCTAAACTCTCATTTCAACTTACATTATTGCTGCTGTTAGCACCAGCACATTGGGTTTTTTCTTTGTGATTCTGCAGTGCTGTCTCCTCCACTAATTATTAGTTCAATAAACTTAAATGTCAGTATAAATTAATTAAACCAACATTTTTTTTACCTAAATGTATATAACGGTAGCATAAGAAATAATATGGCTGTTGTCGGCTGGATAAATGGTTTAAAAAAGAGGAATGAAGGGGAAAGAAGGAAATGCTTGTTCACAGTTAGCTGTACTGGTACACAGCAGTATTGGTGTTAACTAAAGAGTGATCATATCAATACATCCAACCAACCAGGTATATTTTGTTTACATGTGCTGACATCTGTTCTGAACTGAATTGTTTCAACTGATATTTGCAAAACCCACTCATATAGACAAATCATTTCTTTGCCCATGATTTAAATATTTCTGTGTATTCCATTCATTCATAGTGAAAGTCCAAGTGAATGCTTAGGGACATATACATGCAATGCATGCATAATAACAACTTGGAGATTAGGATTGTGGCTCCTCTTGTCGCCCCTAATTATTAATAATGATTATAAATTCTATTAATTTAGTTCTATATCCAACAGTAGCTATAAGTTAAGAGTGGTTATTCCCAGAGAAAAGCCAGCTTTTAGAAACAGCCACAAAAAGAAAGAGAGACGTGTAAAAGTAAGAATTATTATTGAAGATAATAATGTTTTAAACAAACCTTCAGTGTCAATTACATGTCTCATAGTTGCAGCACCAGACTTTAGTTGCTTTGTATTATGCTAAAATGTAATGCAAAAGTTAATATTTTTATTTTAATTTGGTTAGGTCTACTGTACATTATATATATAGTTCTACCATCAGTTAGTATAAATTTTATTATCATTCATTCAAAATATTTCCCCAGTTCTAATTGGTTAAAAGCACACGCATAATTCATCATAACCAGTTACTGATGACCAAATTTGTGTTTAGCATTGAAATGACGTCAAGAATGCAACGTTCTTACAGGTTAATAAGGCACCATGAGAACAAGCTAAGGCTGAGTTGTTTTGGTTGTGAAAATAAAAATGGTTTTTCACTCATTTCAAGAGTAAGAACTGTACAGCTGGAACTAGGCAAAAAAAAGAGCTAAAAACCTTGCAAAAACTGCAAGAAGACAACTTGCTGGAGGACGACATCTGCTATTTGGAGAATATTTGCGGAGCAGGACAAACCTAAAGGTACTCTATCGAAGATGAACTTAGCATCAATGCAGGTAAGCATGATTTAGCTATGTTTTTAAACTAAGAATTATTTTGAATGAATAATAAAGCAATTAATGAATTCGGCTTTCGTAGGATATAAAGAATTAAGCAGATCTTTTGGAGGGTGTTATCTATCAAGGCCGAATCTTTGATAGTTCATCTCATAATATAAGCAGATCTCGGAGGGTGTTATCCACCGAGGCCAATCTGCTTAATTCTTCATATGCTACGGAAGCCAAATTCATTAATTGCTAATTTATACAAAATAATAGTTAAGTGACAACTTGAGTAACCATTTTAAATGCAGAAAATTATCTTTTTATGCAAGAAACGTATAATAGCAGAAAAAAGGTTAACCTGCCAAAAAAATAAATGCTTTAACTCTTATTTCAACTTACATTGCCACTGTTAGCACCAGCACTTTGTTTTTGTTCTTCGTGATTCTGCTGTGCTGTCTCTTCCACTAATTATTGCAATGAAACTTGATTGTCAGTATATTAAATTAAACAACATAATTATATAAGAATTAAATGGTCATTTGCTGCTCCTATATTATTGAATTTTTTTTTTCGTTACAAGTTTTTGGGGGCTTATATTTGAAGAAGCTTATACATGAAGGGGCTTAATTATAGATGATAGTTTTAAACAAACCTTCAGTAGTGTCGATGGCTTGTCTCACAGTTGCAGCGCCAGACTGTAGTTTCTTTGAATTATCCTAAAGTGGTAATTATTGATGCATCACTAAATGTTTACATTTTAATTAGGTAGGTCAACTGTATAGTTTTACCATTACATGCCCCAGCAATAACAATTTATACCAAAAAAAAATAATTAAAAAAACATCCTGTACCTTAACTGTAGAAAACAGTTAAGAACTGGGAGAAGACCAATTAAAAAAAATTATATCCAGTGGTTTCAAAACAAGCTGGTGACTGCTGGAGTTTTGCCGGCTACTTGATTGTATGTCACCAGCTACTCTTCGGGGATCTTGCAGCCCTCCATGCCTTGTCACAGCTGCCTATCTTTCCACAGTCAGCTGCCTATTTCAGAACAATTTGAAACCCCTCATTGGCAAGAATCACTGTTTCCACAGTTTTTGTGATTATACATTAACATGTATGCATGTGTAGGTTAGTTAATTGTTTCTCAATTTGCTTTAATTTGTTTCCTACCTCTAATTCATGAATAATCAACACATAATTATAAAATCACACTAAAATGTTTTGCCCTAAGACTGGTCCTTTGTTCATATCTTTCAATGCAAGAAACATAGCAGAGAAAATGTTAACGTGCCAAAAAATAGACTGTTTTAACTCTTACTTAATTCAACTTACATTGCTGCTGTTAGCACTAGGACATTGGTTTTGTTCTTTGTGATTCTGCCGTGTTGTCTCCTCCACTAATTATTTCAATAAAACTTGATTGTCAGTATAAAATAAACCAATATTACCTGTAAATGTATGTAAGAATTAATGGTCTGCATAGTAAGCTTAATTAATTAATTGTTGCTGCCCCTTATATTATTGAGGTTTTTTTGCATTACATTAAGTTTTGAGGGGCTTGTGTTTGGAGGAGCTTATACATGAGGGGGCTTAATGCAGTAATTTATTATAGATGATAGTTTTAAACAAACCTTCAGTGTCGATGCCTTTTCTTACAGTTGCAGCACCAGACTGTAGTTTCTTTGAATTATCCTAAAGTGGTAATGCATCACTACTGTAAATGTTTTCATTTTATTTAGGTAGGTCAGCTGTATATAGTTTTACCATGACAGTAATTATAATGTATACCAAAAATAAATATTTTAAAAACGTTCTGTACCTTAGCTGTAGAAAACAGTGAAGTACTGGGAGAAGACCACTTTTCTTTACAATTTAGCAGTAACATCTTTAACCCTTTCACCCCCCCCCCCCCCCCCTCTCCAGGTAAAACAGATGACATAACTAGGCTAATGTGAAGAAAACTTCAAGTCAATGTTGTTTAATGACTTTGAGATTGTCCTTTTCAGTTTGTTTTTTTGTGACAAATGTAATTCTGCCTTTCTTATAATTTATGTCATTCTCAAAGATCATTGCACCATTGTTAATATTAATTACTATTGGTTTTGGTTATTTCCACTTAACTTACTTTGTTACTTTTGTTGGCCTCCTTGTGATCTTCTTTGCCATTGTTTTTCTCATTGTTTTCCTCTGTAAAATGGGATTAGTTTTGTTATACTGCATATAATTTATTGACCAAGATTTATAAAACAAAGTTTTTGATCAAGCATAAAACTACGTACCTTGATTGCTCAATTCTGTGGCTTTTTTGGGTGTGAGGCATTCATCTGGAAATAATACATTTTGTGGTAGTTAGATATTGTTTTTTTTTAATGTGTAATATAATTTCATCAATTGTAAGCTGAGTGATTTTTACACAAATTAAAACTAAAGTTAAATTAAAGTTTGGGCCCTAAAGGGGGTCCTGGCAGTCCACTGTATTTAAAAACAAAATTTTTCCCAGCACATAGAAACTTTACTAAATTTTGATGTATTCACTAGCTAAGCTAAATTAAAGAAACACAATATGCAATCATTGGTTATTAACTTTTAAGAATGTGGTGGCTCCTAAAGGAGCCTTTTGTTAAATTTAATGTGTTTTCACAGAATTCTTCATTGTCATCAACATTGCATCGTCATCAACTTCGCTGTCTGTGTCATCATCTGCGTCAATTTCAGGACGGTCGTAGATGGCATTGTCTTCCGTTCCATCAAGTGCATTGGAGATGCCACGAGTCTTGAAGGATCACCTCACCACCTCTTTAGGAATATTGCTCCAAGCCTGCTTTATCCAGGGAACGACCAGATTTCAGGAAGGAGCTTTCTTCTTGCCAGCTGGAGTAAACTTGAAGGAGCCTAATATCAACCATGAAAGGTACTGCCTTCGCATGTTCTCTTCGGGCACTTGTCTGTAGCACTGGAGTTAATTAAGCTGTGGGGAATCACTGCTGCATCGATCTGTTGCTGCCGCAAATCTTCCTTCACTGGCTCTGTCAGGTGAAAACGGAATAAGTCCCAAACCAACAATGACCACTCAGCTGTAGGACCTCTGGGTAGGTATGCATGGACCCATTGCTTAAGACCAAGAAGAAATAAAAAACAGAACTCATAAGTCACAAAGAAAAATTCTGTATCTTGTGTGTAAAAAGTGACTGCTAATTTGCACTGAATCTCGCCTGTTCATTTGTTTATAAAAATCAACAGACAGCTAGAAATCTAAAGCGACTTTAATTAGCTTACCTGCTTCATCCGTCCATCCCTGTTGGTGGAACAACAATATTAAGGTCTCTGGGAGTTCAATCATCCTTGAAGGTCACTCATCAAGGCAGTAGTTTCTTCCCATCACCAGCTACAGTTAGTGTGATGGTGAAGCTCCTTCTTTGTCAACACCACAGCATTTCACAGGAACTGTTCTATTGTCGCTGAATTTGAGAGTGCGACTGGATGGTAGTTAAGTTCGAACTGCATTGGTGTCTCATCCAATTGTTAAAGATTCTTGAGGGGAATAACCATTATGCTGGCGGGCTGTGATTACAAATCAATGGAACTTGACTGTTTGTTCCTCCAAATGTTAATTGGGACCAAGGTGTTACTGTAAAGCTCAGAAAACTAAACACCAGTATTCAAATGGTCATGGAAAAATAGAAGAACAAAATGTTTTATTTGACAATTTTGAAATTTAAAATAGAATCGCATAATTGAAAGTAAATCTCACATTCTGATTGGTTAACAAAGCAAGGTATTTAGCATGGAATAGCAAGTTGAAAACAAGGCTAAAGTAATATTAATATAGTTTTGTATCTACGTAACAACTATATAAATAATGGTCAAATTCTAACACAACAACTGCAAAAAAGTTTTTCTACAATGTCATTTTAAAATGTTTTCAAAACCACTCAGTCGCCTTTTGAAGAGCCAAAAACAAACAAAAGTGTTTTACAAACAAGGGAGCTAGCCGGAGGCTCTTCCTTGTTTTGAACAGAACTACAAATTGTTGGAGAGGCATAAAAAACGTCTTTCACTCCGTGACAACAGGAAAGTTAAGCAAGAATATGCTGTGAGGTAACAGCCCAGAAAATGGAAAGCAAAAGTTCAACCAAACAAGACGGAGAGGCAACAATACATGTACATGTATTTACATTTTATAGTTCTTGGCAATTAATTTCTGTCAGTCTCAAGCAATTGATTTGGAAAATTAAATATAATAATAATTTATTATTTATTAGACGCAAAATAGCATTCAAATATATGAGCTAATGCACACAGAGAAATAGACGGCAATAAACTGCAATTCAGTGAAAAACTACCATTTATCCTTAAGATTAGTGTGAAGCTTGTTTAAAAATAAAATGTAAAAACAAGCACAAGGCCTAGGTACAAATAAAGTTGTGTCAGTTGTCAATATATTATTAAGGTTCAAACATGTATGACTGACCTTGCTTCTTATTCACTAACGCAATGACAGTTCTGAGAGCTGACTTTGAAATGGCTATCTGGAGTATGCGGCTCTTTTTTTGTTGTTTTTATTCAATTCTGCTATTCAAGGAAAATCAATTACCTGACTTGTGAATTCCGTGTTAAATTGCACTTGAAAACCAATATCGCACTCACTGCTTCGCGATTTGTGCAATATTCTGATGAAATCTTGTCCAATTTCATGAAACTTATTTCTGAAAATGTTATGAGTGTTACAAGAAAAAGACGTGCACGCAAAATCTAAACCTTAACTTGTTATTTTATTTATTTTAGTAGCCACCATTAATACTATAGCCCGTCAATTCTACAGTAATTATTGTGTTGTACCAATTTCCTGTGATTGCTAACCAAGCACAATGATTGAAATTCATTAGAAAGTGAAAAAAAAAACCTGCTCTACATCCCTTAACCCATGCATTGCCTTCATTGTGATATTAATGTAATAATATTTACCTTCCTTTCTCCAGGAGAGGTCATCTATACCATAGTCATAACGGATTTCTGTGCCTTTTTCGATCTCTTCAGCCGCAAATAGACAGAGGTATGTGTTATTGTCTAAGATGATTTTCCTCATCACAGCATTTGCCTTAGTCCTAGGGCTGTCATTGACAATCCGCCCAAGACCAGTTGAATAAGTGGCATCAATGCTGAAAAGTGATTTTTGTTATCGATTTATTACTTAAAAGAGCCAGATTATATTATTTCTCTATTGCATTGATATTTATCAAATTGCATTGAGATAATGTAAAAATATTTAATATGGTACAGGAAAAAAATTATTTCAATTGTAAATTCTTTATGAAATCAGAAGCAGGCAATTCAAACCCTCCTGGAACTGGTTCAGTAAGAGTAAGTGCCCAGGGGCTATATATTCCCGATTTTATAGTAAACTTTCACCACGAACATTCTGTTGTCCCTGGGTTTCCGAGGATGTGCATTACAATATATACATACCAATAAGTTCCGTGAAGATCTTTAAAAAAGTATAAAAAATTGCCAGCTTCATCTGGATAGTTTTTTTCCCTGTGCTCCCCTTCACTGCCAGTTATTCTCTCTCCCCTATACTGTAGGAGGAAATCCCCCTTTTTGAAGGGTTCAGTTGCAAAGACTCCTCTTCCTATATAATTTTGTAAATTAAAAGAAAGCAACACATTGTTAAACTGATAATAACTGCTCGTGCCTATACACAACTTATATCCAATACTTGTGGAGGGTAATTGCTGACTTGTGCAAATAAAAATGTCAAATTGTATTGATCAAGGTCTTCACTAATTAAAAAGAGACTTTATTAGTCATTATACATCATTATGACAAAATTGCATCAAAACACTAAATAACTAAAGCATAGCTAGTGTGTTATGCTTTAGCTAGTGTTTAACATGAATCCATTGGTTCTCTTAATTTATGAATTAGAAAACTATCTTATCACATCAACTTTCACTGAAATATTTTTGATATATTTTTTGTTTATGACATTTTTAAAACTTAATAGTTGCTTCTTCTTTCATGAAAAAAGTAATCACTTTCTTTGCAAATAAACCAATGTGTTTCGCTATATTATATATAATAATAATAATAATAATAATAATAATATAATAATAATAGAGAGTCTAAAGATTTCGAGAAGACAACAAAGTACAGTAAACTGAGGCTAGAGCTGGCGAACCGATATCCTGAGTATAAGGTCAATCAGTATAACATCATCATGGATGTCCTTGGGGGCTGTTCGGAAGAGGTTGAGAAAAATATTAAAGAGCTTGCAGGAGACAAGTATGAATCAATTATGCGCCAAATGCAAAAGGCCATCCTGTCTAGCTCATTACACATTGCTAGAATGTTCAAGCTGAGCGCTTAGATATCTACAGGAATTTTGCATTGGGCACCCGTACGTGTTTTAACAGATACTTTATCTTGTACATTATCGAAATTTTATTACATACCTTAGACTTTCCCATGGGAAAATGGACAGCTATATGAACGATTTTTTTCAATTTACGAACATTTTTATTTTGTAATTGAGATTTTATTTATTTATTACTTTATTTATATATATTTTTTTATCACAAATTTTAGTCGATGCTGCGTCTGGTTATGGTTTGCTGCCCAGCCAAAGTTTTTTTATTTTTACTCTGGGCATCCAGACGTTTGTTCTGCCATATTACTATTGTTACTTTATCAAGTGGAACTTACCAATTTTTTCATTAATAACTCTCAACTCGAGACCTGGCTGATCTTCTTCTGCCAGGATCCACCTGGTCGCCTTTTCTTTTTGTGATTCTCTTTTTGCCCTCTTAAAGAAGCAGAAATATCCATGTCACGTTTTAAGTTGGTGTACTGTATAATAATAAAGATGTTCATAATATTGTATTGTTTAAATACTTTTGTGTGTGTGTTTTTAAATTAATTTAGGTTAATATAGACATGGCACTATTTTAGCAAAAGGAATGGAAGGATGTAATCTAAAACATTGTTTTTCAGAAGTAAAAAATGCATAAAAAATGGTGACCATATTGTGTTTTTTTTGTCTTTCAGAATGTCCTTTTCAAAGCAAGTGTGCTTTTCATGTGTAAGTTTTAAAATTGTTTTATCTCAATTTGTATTTGTGCTGTTGTGCTTTGCCTATTACTGTACCTGATGAGACATGTCATTCCTGATTCCTGGTAAATCTCTTGAGAACAATATAAACAATGAATAATCTGTTAGACAGTGAAGGTTTTTTATGGGGGGAGGGGCATAATAAATTATTAATTAATAATTAATTTTCAAGTATCGGGTGAAGCAATATTTTATCAAGCAAAACTAAACTAATAAATGAGTGAAAATAAATAAAATAGTCAAGACAGGGCGGTCATTAATAGTCAGGGGCTGGGGATTTGCCCTGACTATTATGAACAAATAAATCCAAAAGAAATCCCTAAGATGTTTGATTCCTTGCTTACTTGTTGTATTTTCCTTGGAAGAATTAGGCATATGATCTATGATTGGGTCTGGTTAATAGGGAACAAAGATTTTTCTTTGGCAATCTGGGTTTATCTGTCTGTTATATTAGTGCAGTGAAGTGTTTACTGGGAACTGCGTGCTATACAATAGGCCACTTGCACTAAGAGGTTCCATAACCAATGCTTCCTTTAAACAATGGGTTGGAATCTTGAAAGGAAACACATTTAAGAGAGATATTTTATAGCACTTTTTATTTTTCAACGAAGTAGTATGATTTGTATCTTGCCCTCCAACATATAGCGGCCAAAACTATTTTTTGCTTTTATCTTGGCGTTTGATAGTTACACTCAGATGTGCTGTAAACGTTACCGCATCAAATTTTCAACATTTTCCTTGCAATTTAAGTGCAAAATTTTGTTCAGGAAGAGGTAATTCATGATTTAAAAAAAAAAATGGTCACGTTACCAGCTACTAACTTACTCATTTTAATACAACGGTGCGGGTTTGAAAAACCAAATCCCTATTATTTTGTGTAAGATATGACCCACTAATCGTTTTTCGAAGGCAAAATCATATAACTTTAAAATCATATAACTTTAATTTTCATTAAAAAAATATATGTCACATTGAAAATGCAAATGACCTATTTCGTAAATTTTGATGGAATGGGTGTCAAATACAGTTAACAACCTTAGCCCCAAAAAGGTGTCACAAGGGAAAGGAAAGAAAATTATATTCCATCTTAACTAGAACCAGAACTGCTAGTGAATCGTTAAAATAGGGTTAAAAACTCGATAACTTTTCTGATTTATTGCCGTCTAGATTTTTTTAATCAGTTTTGTGAAATCGATTAGGTGGCGAATTTGATCACCTAACGGCAAGAACTGCGGTTCTTAACAAGCAAAACGAAAAACAATTTTAACCCACCCTGAATGAGACATACTTGATACACAACCTAAAATTGTACACTTAAGAAAATAACAAAATCTTGGATCGTTTAAACACTTTTTTTCCTCCTTGGCCGATTGAAGACTGGTTGGCAATATTAAGAGCTCCGCAAATAATTTGAAAGCTACTTAAGCTTACGTAAACTTTTTGCTTTTTTCATGAATGAAACATACTTCATGGTCAACCCAAAAGTAAGTACTAATGTAGTCTGTCAATGAAAGAAACGATCTCATTTTTTTTTTGCGCGTTTTTGCTGAGCTGAATCCAAGGCTCTCTCTGGAGAATAGGAAAAAAGATAGCCAATTGTTCAGAAAAAAGATAATTTAAGGGTGTGGCTCCTACTTAACAAGATTTATTGCATTTTCCGGATAAAAATTTCGTCCTAAAACACTTATTAATAGGTTTACTCACCCTTCTCACGAATGCCAGAGAATTTCTTTCCCGCTCCGCGAAAAAAGACTTGACAGAGAAGAACTGCACGTTTTTCCAACAGGTGCGCCCTTTTCAACTTGCTCTCACATGACTACATAAATTATGGGATGCACAATACAACTTTGACAAACAAAACCCTCATCTTTAAGTTACTTACAAATTCTCTGAACTGATCTCCATACATTTCCTGAGATAACAAGTTAAGAGAATTTGATCAAAGATCAAAACACTTTTCCTTTGGTGTTCATTTAATTAATTTTTGTAACCTTTTATCTTGATCATATGTTGATATTATAAGGAGAAAATCCATGTTGGTCACTCTCAGGTTAAAGAGTTAATGATCAAAATTCTCTTTCTCAATAGCGAAGGATCACCTTGACCTCCTGCCAAGAAGAAAAACAACCTCGAATCCTTGGAAAAGCCCTGGGGATAGGCTTTATTACCAGCCGCTGTACGGGAAACGAGCCCGCGTTCCTCCCAAAAACTATACTTGCAATGAGAACAGCACTTGAACAAAGTGAGAAAAGGAAAGAAAAGGCCGATTCGGTGTCTGGTAAAGAAAAGCAAGATTTGTCTGGTGTTTGAATGTCTGAAGGCAACGAATTTGTGTGTTGGATCGCAGGGTGCGAGGTCCAGCTATGTATTCAGTTGATGCAACTGTCAATGGGGGAAGAGGTGTATTTGACTTAACGTAGAGGTCACGGGTAGAGAATTTTGGCATCCCGGCGGTACTAACGGTAAACTTGACTTGGCCGCCATCTTGGAAAGTTGAGAGAACCTGGGAAGGAGTGATGAGCGTTCCTATGTCTTGGAAAGTACCCTGCTAGCAGAGGCTTTTCCCTTGTGTTTCTCAGCGTTGTACTGCCATTCTCTTCGCAGTTTTGGCTGCTTGCGTTTTGTTTTGGTTGTTTCTGTGCTGAGGAAAAGACCTCTGCAGACAGCCGTTTGGGATTCCTGTTGAGCATGCGCGAGATTAAAATCCGGTTACCATGGAATTTCTGGGTCACGTGTCGGTAATACGATGCCGCCGCCGGAGTTTGCTCATGTATTCATGAGTCAATTTTCCCACGGGAATGACTCGCACTCGCCATGTTGATATAGCGGGCTCACTTTTGCATAGTAAACTAGTACAAAAAAGATGCGCGAGTCGATAAAACCGGTTCCACAACTGGTTTAGTCATGTGACTACCTCCTTGATCTTGGAGGTATCTAATACGGACAGACTCGTGCGAAAATATATACCCTCTTTAGGACAGGGAGGACGAAAACCATACCCTGTCCTGCGGCGCATCCCCGTAAAGGCCATGATTTTTATAAGGAATTGTGTGCTCGTGTCAGCAGATCAAGACCACTTTTCCACTGAAGTCAATAGTATTGAAAACTGGGCAGTATGAAACTAAACCTCAAAAAGACGTGGGAGATGTTACGTTTGCAGAATTTCTAAGACTTCCATCGTAAGTGCAAGGAATTGAATGAAAAAGCTGGTTGAAAACTGCTTGGCATAATTTTCGGGAAGAATCCATCGGACTGGGACCTTCATGTTGATAACTTGTTATGCAAAGCTAGTTGCCGTTTATACATTTTACGTGTCTGTAAATATTTTGGGTATCCTAAAGATCAACTGACAAAATTATTTGATCTGTTAATTGTGCCCCTGTTTTTAGACGGGGTTTAAATTTGGGGTGCTCCCTTTCAAGAAAAATATCTTGCTCGTTTTGACAATTTTGTTTAAACGGTCGTCTAGGTTTGGATATACAAATAATTTACATCAGAAACCCCTTATGAGTTTCTGTTTACATGTAATAACGGAGGTTATTGGAAATCGGGACCGCAAGTTATGGAAAACTACTATTGCAGGTACTCCCTCGTATCCCTAGCCTGCGAACAGCAGACGTATTTCCGGTCGTCGCTTCTCTCCCTCCGAAAAATAAGGGAGAGAAGCGACGACCGGAAATGCGTCTGCGCTGTCCTTAGACTATCGCATCCCCTTTTCGAGCTGTGGTCCCCTAAAAGACAGAGATCTTTGTGAGATGGAGGGCATAATGTTATTTTACCTGCGGCCAAAACAGAACGATTTAAAAGATCTTTTAAATTCCTCTTTCAATTTGTCTAATTGTTAAATTAAATTTGTTTTAAAATTTTTGCTCCGTTAATACAACTCTATTTTGTCAAACCACACGCTAGGTTGTGACTGTTTTCAATACACTCATTATTTCCGGTTTTCGCTTCTCTCGACCTTTAATTTGGGAAATACGTTTGAAATTTTTTAATATGTAGTCATTTCATTTTCTTTAATGGTCACTTAAGATCACTTTTGAAAATGTTTATTGAATCCGGAGGGGGCACTTGGGTTTTTTTTGGGTGGGTATGTCCAGCCCGGGAATCCAAATTGGCACCCCGTTCTAACAATTCCCCTAAAATTGATACCCCGTTCTTGAAATGACCCAGTTTTTTATACCCCTTTCTGGAATTCGCCCTAAAACTATGACGAAAAATCTCCCACCACGCATATAGAACCACGCTCGTAAGCTAATTATTTTCCTTCTCTTCCCCCGTCCCTTTTTTTTGAGCCCGCCTCCATCTCCCTCGGGTACATTATGGACTCGTTCCAGACTTCCGAGCGCCTAATTATCCTAGATGGTTGTAGATGGAAAAGTCAGCACTCGCGGCTCACGCCAAAATGCGCCCGCCCTGCACGCTAAAACACAAGGTGCAACAAGAGTACAACAGTTTGCTTGTTCATGCATTGAATCGTATTTTTAAAAGCAGTCTGTCCTTGAATAATTTCAAATTGCTGCTTACAAAACTGGAGCCTTCGTGCGTTCGAAATATTATACCCCGTTCTAGAAAACGCCTCTGAAATGGATATCCCGTTCTAAATCAAGAGCTTCAAAAACACTATCCCGTTGGGCGGCACATACCCGTGTAGGTAATGTATGGGAGTACCCCCCCCCCCCTCCCCCGGGTATTGAATATTAATAGTATACGAAAAGTCAAGTTCATAAAAATGCGAAAAATCACAATGTTTATCACCGCTGTTTGCGTTTTGATATGACGGCCCAAGAACAAAAGTCGCAATGATGACAATTTCTTCCTAAAGGCCAGAGTATGGTCTGAAAACGAGTGTGGCCATGGAAAATGGCATTTTTGGTCACCAGAAATTTCTGGGAGTACCATGACCCCCCCCCACCCCCGCCGGGTATTACAATTTTTGAGACATGCACGACATGCACCACATCGCTGACTGCCGCTGACTGGGGATGTGGACTGCGCTGTTGAAGCTGTGCTTCGCCTAGGTGGTCGAATTCAAAGTGTAAGCACTGCGTACCGAAATCCAGATTTGTCCCACTAATCTTTCGGCATCAGGCTGTCTTCAGATCTTATCTGTGAAACTATGTTCTAACGGATTATATTTTGGTGGAAAGTTGAATGAGCAGTTGCTCCAGTGAGGCGATTTAGGATAGGTAAGTGACAGTATATCGTAGACACGCATCGTTAACTGAAATGTTTTCCCGCGCACGGACGGAAAGGGATGAATGATTTGTGTTTTTATTTATAACCTCATTTTTCAGGGTATGTTTGTTTCGACACAAAGTCGATAGTAGTAAGTACAATTAGAATATTGGAAGCTGAACGCGCTCATGATCATTCATACATTCCAGATTCCTGGTTCAGATCGAAGGAGGGATCAGCACAGCTGGTCCACGTATTGGCACCTACTTACGTATTGTTATTACCTTATTAGACGTAAAAATAGTAAGAAAATGACCTGCCCTCAAACTCTGCCGGCATAAGGCCCTGTGAGCCCTAGTTACTAAATCTTTGGTTTACTTGTAAGCTTAAGTGATCGTTTGAAAGATTATTTTAACGAATGTTTTTTTTCCCGAGGCCTAAAATGGTCAATCATTGTCATCATTCAAAATTAGAATCAATTATTCAGTAGCAGCTGACCGAACACTTTAAATAAATCTTACTCTCAACGGTCCCTTTTTAATCAACCATGGGCTTATGTAACGAAATAACACAAAACTTCAGCTCTATTATCGTTGGGAGGGATGGGTATAAGGTTGATTCTTTTTCCCTCTTATATGAAACTAAACAACAATAATTTGATTTTATTTGATTATGATTTAAGTAACAATCGATTGTTTGTGATTTTTCATTTTTATTTAAATCATGTTAATGTGACATTGGTATCTGAAAAGTGTGCCCAGGAAAACTTGATATCAATGCATTTATAATCTTAGAACTGGAAATGTAATCAGGAGCAAAACATGAGTTAATTACGGTACATGTTGTGAAGTGGCACCATTCATACAACTGCATGCTGTATGAGTGCGGTGAGGGTAAAAGGTGGAATGAGTTTGCGGAATGGCATGTGGCATGGCTTGTGGAATGACATAATTATGCGGAATGTAAAATATGGAAATTGGTGCAAATAAGTAAATTAAACTGAAAGGCATACGTGCGTCATTGCCGCGCATTTTTTGGCGCCAATTTGATTGAGCAACTGCTTTGCTGGTTCATGCTAATCTCGTACCCAGATCTCCCACTGGGTACGAGATTAGGTTCACGCATTTCAACATTCATCTATAAAAACACACCTGAGAATTGGCTAGGGTTCCTGAAGGCAGCCTCTGAACGAAAACATTGAAGTCCAGTAAATATAGTGAGGTGTGACCAAAGTAAATACTTGTGCATTTGTTTTTTTGCATCTTCAAAATACTGTTGGTGCCGAAAATGTTACTCCTTCGATCAAGAATTACGTTGCGTTACTACCCTGATTTTGTGACTGTTTCCATCTCTTCAAACATACGTTATGCCACGTGCAGTCACGGAACAGACTGTCACGCAGAGTCGGCAGCAGGTAAAGAGTGGCTAAAATTGACCCAGTTTCACCTTCTAACTCCATTCTTTGATTGAAAAAAGCAATTTTGCAAAGGGAAAATCTACAAGACGTATGTAAAACCAGCCTTTAGGCTGTAAATATCTATTTATGTGGGTTTTGAAATTGGAAGTGTTTATACAATTTACAGACAATCACCGCCAGCCTTACAGAGATTTCCCTCACTTACCCAAGCCAATTCCCAGGTATGTTTTAAATGAATGTCTAAATGTGTGATTTAAAATAATAGCAAGAAGAGAATTTGGAGTTATACCACATGTTAAATATTGCCATCGAAAATGAGTAACGAACTTAAATTTTTGTTATCCTGTAAACCTATCCCTTATTTTTAAAAATATTTCAGTACGACCAGCTTCCCTACCGTCCAGAAAGTATCTTCTAGTGGAAGGAAAAGAATTTTTCTGTTCGTGGAAAGTGTCCAAATTTCTCCATCCAGCTTCGTTTGCGAACGCAAGGAAAGTTGATGTTAGCGAATTTCAGGTTAAAATCTACGTTAGGTTTCTAAAAGCTATCTATGAACAAAAATGAAAGAAATTGATTTTTCAACTCTTGCCACGAAATTAAGATTTTGGTCGATTTTTGTTTCGCACGTCTCAAGCTCGCAACTGAGGAAACAAAGACTAGTACAAGATTCGATTCATCTCTGAATATCAATTATATCACAATCATGTAACCCACAGTCTCATAAAGAAATGCTTCTCACACAGTTTCGAATAGAAATAAAATTATAGGTAACAAGAAAAAATTAAAGTAGAAGGGAGCGTGACCTTCAAAAACATCTTTTCTTCAATAGACGAAGAATCTTTTTGGCTGTGCAGAAAAGGCTGGTTGACAATGATGATTGTCATCGTATGTTAAGCCCGCAACATTAAAACAGCGGCTGCGTTTGCAAATTGATTGGCGCCAAAAAGGGCGCCCTTTTCAGTTTATTTTATTTCTTTGGATCATTCAGCTGCGTATTGCTGGTTTTCAGTGTCACACCATTCAAATTAGATCAAAATAAAAATCAAAACCGTCCAATAGATAAAGTCCAGAATCTGGGAAATGTCTACAGTCTGCATTTGTCGCACACCGTAATATACACATTGTAAGTGTAGATTCTTACTGACATTTTGTAGCTTGAACACAGTTGATTTATAAAAGATAAGCTGGCTATAATATTACACATAGGTCCTTAATCAAAGAAAGACTATCGTCAACTCGTGGGTACGTTGTTTAAAAAATAATCACCTCTGCTTTTCCCACAGTAAATTTTAGGAAATGTTAGAAATTCAGATTATAAATATACTATCCTTGTTGTGGAAACACAATACTTTTCTTGCTGCACAAAGTGCCGAGTAAAAAATGGACAATTTCTGTGTTTTATACCATAAGCTGATCTTGTGACCCCTCAGTCTCTCCCCTCGGTCTACAGAATGTGTAACGAAACGGCTAACGAAGCTGTAACGCGAACAAAATAACCCATTTTTCGATGGGTTTTGATGTTCTAATGACAAACACATCTCCTCTGGACCCTGTGGCCATATACTTAACCGATTGAAAAAACGACTCGAACCAATCGGATGAAATTTAAGGCTAATTGAAATCAGGTTACTGACAGTAAAAAACATTGTAAACACATTTCATGGGAATGAAAGAACATATGCGAAACAAAGTCGACACAACTCCTCCGCGAAATAGGACGCAAAACATAAGCTTATGTTTTCTTATCTCGATTTCTGCTGTTCTTTGAAAGCTAATGCTCAAAATCACATCCATTTCCCCCCTTGATCTTAAGGAGTCCTTATAAAGAAGAAGAAGAAGTACCTTTATTTATTATACATTCATTCATACACATAACCTACTACATTACTACAAAGTATGAAATCAAGCCAGTGTCAAAGTTGAAGGAGTAGAAGAGCAAATGCTCATCTTCTCATCAAGTTTAACGCCTGGACGAGTCAAAGGCTCTTGAATCGTACTAATGTGAAAGATTCCTGCTTGTCTTAAATTTGGTAAGACCTCTATCCTCTGACCGTGCTGTAGTGCACGACGCACGTTCTCGGCGAGATATTTGATGCCACCGAACTTCGGCGAGCGCGTGCTTCTTTGGAAACAATAGATCTTTGCGCTCTCGAGTTCGGACCCGATTAATTACGAAAACATCTACTACGAGTGAGCGAGTGACTCATTTGCATATCCCAGGTGTCCCTGCAATAACTCGTGGTACGCTCGCGCGTACCCACGAGTTAAAAATGGCTTAAAAGTCTAATAGAAGTCACCTGGTTTGGATTTCAGGTGATCTGCCTTGGTCTCTTGATAATCATTTTTATTGTCTTATGGCCTTACATCTTAATCTCGTCGCCTCATTACGCCATTTCCTCAGACAGCAGACTGGCGGGTACTTGTAAATGAGGTAAACCTTATTGTGAAATGCTTCAACAGATTCCCTGCCCTTAAACTTTCAGTCCTTTTTAAGTCTAGTTTAGGGATAGGGAATCTGTTAGAGCATTTCACAGCAATGTTTACCTCGTTTACCTGCCTGTCTACAGTCTGCATTTGTCGCACACCATAATATACACATTGTAAGTGTAGATTCAAACTGACATTTTGTAGCTTGAACACAGTTGATTTATAAAAGATAAGCTGGCTATAATATTACACATAGGTCCTTGTTGTATAGGTGTAGAATCAAACTGACATTTGTAGCTTGAACATAGTTGACCTGAAAAAGATACCTGTCTACTATATAATGGAGCCGACACCAATTTTACATGTCGAATTGCACGCATTTTAGGCATCCTACTGATGAACAGTTGTGAGACGTAGATATATCTTTTTTAGCAACTAAGAAAATTTGCAGTCTGTCTACTTTGAATACACATAAGTCCTTATAATGTAAGTGTAGAATCAAACTGACTTTTGGCACTTGAACACAGTTTACTTATGGAAGATACATGTCTATTATACACAGGTCCTTGTAATGTAGGTGTAGAATCAAACTGACATTTGTAGCTTGAACACAGTTGAAGTTTGGAAGATACCTGTCTATTATACACAGGTCCTTGCAATTGTAATGTAGGTATTGAATCAAACTGACATTTGTAGCTTGAACACAGTTGAAGTTTGAAAGGTACCTGTCTATTATACGCAAGTCCTTGTAATGTAGGTATTGAATCAAACTGACATTTGTAGCTTGAACACAGTTGACTTATGGAAGATATGTGTCTGTTATACACAGGTCCTTGTAATGTAGGTTTAGAATCAATCTAACTATTGTAGCTTGAACACATTTCACTTTTGGAAGAAACCTGTCTATATTATAAGCAGCTTCTTGTAATGTCAATGTAGAATAAAACTGTTAATTTCTGGCTTGAACACAGTTGATCTTTGGAAGATATATCTGTCTATTATACACAGGTCCTTGCATTGTAATGTACATGTAATAAGTGTAGAATAAAACTGTTATTTGTAGCTTGAACACAGTTGAAGTTTGGAAGATACCTGTCTATTATACACAGGTCCTTGCAATTGTAATGTAGGTGTAGAATCAAACTGACATTTGTAGCTTGAACACAGTTGAAGTTTGGGAGATACTTGTTTATTATACACAGGTCCTTGTAATGTAGATGTAGAATCAAATTGACAGTTATAGCTTGAACACAGTTAAAGTTTGGAAGATACTTCTTTATTATACACAGGTCCCTGTAATGCAAATGTAGAATGAAACCTGACATTTGTAGCTTGAATGCAGTTGACCTATGGAAGATACCTTTCTATTATACACAGGTCCTTGTAATGTATGTGTAGAATCAAACTGACATTTGTAGCTTGAACACGTTAAGGCTAGTAATTTGGAAGATACTTGTCTGCTGTACACGGGTTCTTGTAATGTAGGTTTAGAATCAATCAGACATTTGTATCTTCAACACATGTACAGTTGACTTTTGGAAGGTACAATTTACCTTTCTATTATACACAGGTCCTTGTACTGTAGGTGTAGAATCAAAGTGACATTTGTTGCTTGAACTCAGTTGAAGTTTGGAAGATACCTGTCTATTATACACATAAGTCCTTGTAGTGTAAGTGTAGAATCAAACTGATATTTGTAGCTTGAACACAGTTGAAGTTTGAAAGGTACCTGTCTATTATACGCAAGTCCTTGTAATGTAGGTATTGAATCAAACTGACATTTGTAGCTTGAACACAGTTGACTTATGGAAAATATGTGTCTATTATATGCAGCTTCTTGTAATGTCAATGTAGAATAAAACTGTTAATTTCTGGCTTGAACACAGTTGATCTTTGGAAGGTATATCTGTCTATTATACACAGGTCCTTGCATTGTAATGTACATGTAATAAGTGTAGAATAAAACTGTTATTTGTAGCTTGGACAAAGTTGAAGTTTGGAAGATACCTGTCTATTATACACAGGTCCTTGTAATGTAGGTGTAGAATCAAACTGACATTTGTAGCTTGAACACAGTTGAAGTTTGGGAGATACTTGTTTATTATACACAGGTCCTTGTAATGTAGGTGTAGAATCAAACTGCCATTTGTAGCTTGAACACAGTTGAAGTTTGGGAGATACTTGTTTATTATACACAGGTCCTTGTAATGTAGGTGTAGAATCAAATTGACAGTTATAGCTTGAACACAGTTAAAGTTTGGAAGATACTTCTCTATTATACACAGGTCCCTGTAATGCAAATGTAGAATGAAACCTGACATTTGTAGCTTGAATGCAGTTGACCTATGGAAGATACCTTTCTATTATACACAGGTCCTTGTAATGTAGGTTTAGAATCAATCTGACTATTGTGGCTTAAAATATTTGACTTTTGGAAGAAACCTGTCTATTATATGCAGCTTCTTGTAATGTCAATGTAGAATAAAACTGTTAATTTCTAGCTTGAACACATGTACAGTTGACCTTTGGAAGATATATCTATTATACACAGGTCCTTGTAATGTATAGTACATGTAATAAGTGTAGAATAAAACTGTTATTTGTAGCTTGTACACAGTTGAAGTTTGGAAGATCCCTGTCTATTATACGCAGGTCCTTTTAATGTAGGTGTAGAATCAAACTGACATTTGTAGCTTGAACACAGTTGAAGTTTGGAAGATACCTGTTTATTATACACAGGTCCTTGTAATGTAGGTGTTGAATCAAACTGACTTTAATTTTGTAGCTTGAACACAGTTGAGGTTTGGAAGATACCTGTTTATTATACACAGGTCCTTGTAATGTAGGTGTTGAATCAAACTGACATTTGTAGCTTGAACACAGTTAAAGTTTGGAAGATACTAACTTGTCTATTATACACAGGTCACTGTAATGCAAATGTAGAGTGAAACCTGACATTTAATTTGTAGCTTGAATGCAGTTGACTTATGGAAGATACCTTTTTATATATTATACACAGGTCCTTGTAATGTAGGTGTAGAATCAAACTGATATTTGTAGCTTGAACACAGCTGAAGTTTAGAAGATACCTGTCTATTATACACATGTACAGGTCCTTGTAATGTAGGTATTGAATCGAACTGCGGTAGGACTTTTCCGCGGGGGACAGGTAGCGGGTGACAGGTGAAATCTACTTTTACAAATTGTCAGGCAAACAAAAATAAAATAAAAATTAAAGTGGAAATCATTAAAAAAAACTGAAAGTCCAGACGACACAGAAGGCAATCTCTTGCAGTCTGTTATAAACACGGCTGAATTGTGTGGTTATTATTAGACATAAGTTTTGTCTTGATATACAAATATGTGTGGCAAACTTGTCAACAATCATTAAAACTGAATAATAAGCATCGAACATTTTTTCTGAATTCTGTAGTTCCAGAAAATATTTATTACCCCCCTTCCCACTGAGGGCAGAAATTTCAAGGGGAGGGGGGTCCAAAAGGCGCTAGAGAAGCCAGCTGATTGGTCATACGATTTTTTTCACTTGTAAAAAACGACATATCGATTCTCTGATTGGCTATATTATTATTTTCACTAGTGGAAAAAACCGTGTCGCTCGCTCGCCGCTCCTCTTGACTGACAAATAGTACATTTCTAAGAGCTTAGGCGCATTTTTCTTCAGAAGGATGGCTTCAAATCAGACTAACAGTTTTCAGAGCCTAGATTCATCAGTAGAAGAGTTCATAGACGGACAGGAAAATGAAAACACTAAGAAAAACAGCAAACACGATTTTGCTCTGTCTCACGAATTGGCGAGACGAGACAAATGGACGAATTGACTCCTCAAGAGCTGAACAACTTTCTCAATGAGTTCCTTATAACGGTTCGCAAAAAAGACAACGAGGAATACGAGCCTAATTCCTTAAGGGCATTCTTCGCTAGCTTTGAACGCTATTTTCCGAGCTAATTGAAGAAGAAAAAACTGTGGACTTTGCCTTATGAAAGAGGTCCAGTTCGAGCAAACTCGGAAAGCGCTTCAGTCAAAGCAAAGGGATCTAATTTGTCAATTCAAGCATGCGGGTTCTGATAAGCAACAAAAAATGAAGTCTCGGGTTTTCACTTCTGTATTTCTAATTTTGAACTTCCATAGAACTATTTCCACATATTTAATTTTCAGGATGTCTTATTGACCTTATTTTATTCTAACTAGCTATAGTTCTGCCTTTGAACAGCATTTTTGCTTCAGTTGATAATTTAGATGTAAAGTATTTTACAAGGAAGCCATTTCAGTGCAACTCTCTAATTTTTATTGTGAGGCGGCTTGACCGCGCGTTGTTTTCATTTGAGAGAAAATAAAGAGTTCAGATATGTTTATCTTTTGAGTTCTGTTCGCTTATGAATCTCGATATGTATATAATAAATAAGCTATTTCATGGTTAGTTCGCTTGTACAATTTATATTCACTCGTTGTGTAAAACAAACGAACGAGCGCAGCAACTTGTGAATAAAAATCGTACGCGCTCACCAACCGTGAAATAATCTATAAGTATTCACCGTGAGACTAAATGATGTGGAATGTAAACCAAAAAAGTTAAAACTTTACCAAACGGAACAAATTATTTACCTTAGTTAACTAGAATACATTGAAAACATACCTTGTATAAAGGCATGTTGACAGTGGCAAAACCAAGTCACACTGAGTTCCACTAAGCACTTTGCTCTTTTTGTAATACACTTATTGTGCAACAGAAAATTTACCATCGCATAGCAATTCTTTCATACCCAGACATCACACAGACACCGTCAGCATTTCTTTTCACACCAGACACCTTATCCCGTGTCCATTCACAAACCCTAATGGCTCCTTTTACACTAGTCACTTAGCAAAAAAATGTCAGTAAAGATTCGAAAAGACTGGAAAACATTCTAGCATATTTTTTTTATGATCACTCCCTACTCCTCAACCCTACCCGTCATAAAAAACCCTTCTTTATGCGACACCCCCTGCCACTAACACCTTACTCCGTACCCCTCCCATAATCATAAAAGACCTGCCATGTTGTCTCACATACAGTAAATGTAGTCTCTTTCTTGCAGTTATTTATCTTTCACACCCGTTATTGCAGAAGCTTATACCTAACTAAGAAGTCGGACCAACCACACGTCCGCTTACTTAACAAGGCATGGAGTAGAAAAGTGTAGATATGCATGTACCAAAAATTCGCTTCGAGTTCATTTCTTTTGACACACTACGTGTAGCCTGGCGAAATGTCCCTTGAGGTGCGGAGCACGGAGAGGTGAGTGTTTTCAGAGGCATGATTTCTCGGGTTTTTTCCATATTTGAGAAAATAAAAATAGTCCGCGTATATAAGTAGATAAGACAAAACAAGACAATACTTTTAATTGGTGTCTAGTAGCTGTTACAGACATTTTATTTCATATATATTTTTCAAACATATATACTTTTCAAACCCGTCACCCATCACCCACTACCCGCCACCCGCCACCCGCGGAAAAGTCCTGCCGATCGAACTGACATTTGTAGCTTGAACACAGTTGACTTATGGAAGATATGTGTCTATTATACACAGGTCCTTGTAATGTAGGTTTAGAATCAATCTGACTATTGTAGCTTGAACACATTTGACTTTTGGAAGAAACCTGTCTATTATACACAGGTCCTTGTAATGTAGGTTTAGAATCAAACTGACATTTGTAGCTTGAACACAGTTGAAGTTTGGAAGATACCTGTTTATTATACACAGGTCCTTGTAATGTAGGTGTATAATCAAACTGACATTTGTAGCTTGAACACAGTTGAAGTTTGGAAGATACCTGTTTATTATACACAGGTCCTTGTAATGTAGGTATTGAATCAAACTGACATTTATAGCTTGAACACAGTTAAAGTTTGGAAGATACTAACTTGTCTATTATACACAGGTCCCTTTAATTCAAATGTAGAGTGAAACCTGACATTTAATTTGTGGCTTGAATGCAGTTGACTTATGGAAGATACCTTTCTATAATATTATACACAGGTCCTTGTAATGTAGGTGTAGAATCAAACTGATATTTGTAGCTTGAACACAGTTGAAGTTTAGAAGATACCTGTCTATTATACACATGCACAGGTCCTTGTAATTAATGTAGGTATTGAATCGAACTGACATTTGTAGCTTGAACACAGTTGACGTATGGAAGATATGTGTCTATTATACACAGGTCCTTGTAATGTAGGTTTAGAATCAATCTGACTATTAATGTAGCTTGAACTCATTTGACTTTTGGAAGAAACCTGTCTATTATATATATGCAGCTTCTTGTAATGTCAATGTAGAATAAAACAGTTACTGTGAATATCTGGCTTGAACACAGTTGACCTTTGGAAGATGTATCTGTCTATTATACACAGGACCTTGTAATGTATAGTACATGTAATAAGTTTAGAATAAAACTGTTATTTGTAGCTTGAACACAGTTGAAGTTTGGAAGATACCTGTCTATTATACACAGGTCCTTGTAATGTAGGTGTAGAATCAAACTGACATTTGTAGCTTGAACACAGCTGAAGTTTGGAAGATACCTGTTTATTATACACAGGTCCTTGTAATGTAGGTGTAGAATCAAACTGACATTTGTAGCTTGAACACAGTTGAAGTTTGGAAGATACCTGTTTATTATACACAGGTCCCTGTAATGCAAACTAAAATTTAGAAACCTGATTTTTAATTTGTAGCTTGAATGCAGTTGACTTATGGAAGATACCTTTCTATTGTACACAGGTCCTTGTAATGTAGGTGTAGAATCAAACTGACATTTGTACGTAGCTTGAACAATTGCAAGTTAAGGTTAGTGTTTGGAAGATACTTGTCTGCTGTACACGGGTTCTTGTAATGTAGGTTTAGAATCAATCAGACATTTGTATCTTCAACACAGTTGACTTTTGGAAGGTACAATTTACCTGTCTATTACACACAGGTCCTTGTAATGTAGGTGTAGAATCAAAGTGACATTTGTTGCTTGAACACAGTTGAAGTTTGGTAGATACCTGTCTATTATACACAGGTCCTTGTAATGTGGTTATTGAATCAAACTGACATTTGTAGCTTGAACGTAGTTGACTTGTGGAACATATGTGTCTATTATACACACTCAGGTCCTTGTAATGTAGGCTTAGAATCAATCTGACTTTTGTAGCTTGAACACAGTTAGCCTGAGATCATGCCCTCTCCCTATTAGCCCTTTATGTCTCTCACGGGAAGAGGGCATGATACATTTGTTTGGCGGATCACATGTGAAAATGCCAGAATCTGGACTTTTTCCTGATTGGATAGGAAACAATGCGAATGATTTGCGCCGTTTCGATTGACCAAAATGCCGCCATCCGTTAGTTGTTGTTAATTGATTTCAGTCTGCAGTTTTGCTTGCGTAATGCGGCAGTGAATACACACGCGAGTTCGTTATGAAATTTCTGCCGGCTCAGTTTTCTTGAATTTGAAGAATGCCTAAATAGAAATTTCATCCATTGAAATATTTTCCATCTCATCGTATACTAAAAATTCACCGATCATTTGAATGCAATTTGATACCAGCTACAAGTTACAGAAGCGACAAACGGGTTCACTTTTCAAATAATCAATTCATGAACGGAATCTTGACCTGGCTTGACTGTAATTCTTCCTTCAGAAACCTGCAAATTATTCTGAGCGATCTTCGCTTTCATACCACCTGTCAGTTCGTGAAATATGGTCTTCAGCCTAATTTTTTTTTTCACTGCTTTCGGTACAGAACAAAGTCAGCGAGCTTTAACCAGTAAATTCTTTATTATTTGTAGCTGTTAAATAAAGGTACGGCATCTCATAATGCGCATTTGATTATTTTATAGAGAATGCGCAATATAAATATTAAATATTATTATTATTATTATTATTATTATCTCCAGCTACTGAGCTAGTAGTATTTCATCACAAAAACAAAACATTTAAATTTCTTTTTTAGGAAGCGCCATCTGAACATGGGCGGAACTTAAAAATTTTCTTTTCGCTAAAATTGATTTCAAAGAGACGTAATTCGTTTCAAAATTTGATTCCCTTATGGTAAACGCTTATTGTCTAATAACATGACAGGTCAAGCAGATGTTACATTATGTAAATTAAGGGGCGGTTGACAGCTTGTTAAATAAATGTATCAGGCGTTATTTTTTCCCCCTGGAACCAAAGAAGCAAAGAAGCAAAAAAAAAAAGAAAAAAAAAATAATGCCTGATCTCAGGTTAGAACACAGTTGACTTTGTTGCACAGTTGAAGTTTGGGAGATACCTGTCTATATACACAGGTCCTTGTAATGTAGGGTTAGAATCAAACTGACATTTGTAGCCACGTGAACAAGGTTGGTGTTTGAAGATACCTGTCCATTATACACAGGTTCTTGTAATGTAGGTTTAGAGTCAATCTGACTTTTGTATCTTCAACACAGTTGACGTTTGGAAGGTACCTGTCTATTATATTATACAGGTCCTTGTAATGTAGGTTAGGAATCAATCTGACATTTAATTTGTAGCGTGAACACAGTTGACTTATAGAAGGTACCTGTCTAATATATACACAGGTCCTTTTTTGGGGGTGCAGAGTCAAGGTAACATTTGTAGCTTTAAAATAGTTGACTTACATTTAAGATACCTTTCTATTAACACAGGTCCTTGTAATGTAGGTGTAGTATTAAACTAACATTTGAAGCTTGAACACGTTTTACTTTTGAAAGATAGTGTCTATATATTATGCACATGTCCTTGTAGTGTAGGCGTAGAATCAATCTAAGATTAAGCTCATAACCAATAGATGAGCTTGGGTGTTGGTGCCTACAAAGTTGGTGGAGCCGGGCAATGCTCTAACATGCAGAGGAGGTATTTATGGCAACCCTGTGAGCGGCCCCCACCAGGCACCGTCACACTGAACAATTCAGTGGAATACTTACCGACCAATACTTACCTGGCCCATACTTCAAGAGGGTGGGAGGGATGGGAAAAAACCAAAGCACAGAAAGGCACGCAAACAACAGCAGCAAGCTATTGCAAGAACACTTTGTGAAGAACTGCAAGCAAGCAACTGCGTATAAGTCACAAAGTGCCCCTGCTAAAGGCAATGGGCCACCCCTAGTATAGCTGGGGAAACTGCTGGCCAGCATTGCTTCGAGGTTAAATGTGGCTAAATGTAATTTAAGCAAAGTTAAAACCTAATTAATTCAATATGGCTGCTCTATTGGTATAAAAGTCTTCTTGGAAAATTGCTGAACTCTATCCAACTCTTCAGAACATTAAAGATCATGAAGAAGCCAGTAATTATAGACCAATTTTGCTACTGCCAATACTTTCTAAGGTATGCAAAAGAGTGGTACGGAACCAGCTGACCCCATATCAGCTAACATCCAACCAAAGAATATCAGTGAGACAAAAGATGGCACTCTCCCAGAATGTCGCTAATTTCTACTGCTGATTTTTTTCTCCACACTACTGACCAGAAGAAAATTACAGCAGTCGTATATCTTAATATGAGCAAAGCTTTTGGCATGCATTATAAACCATTGTAGTTCTTTTAAAAAAAACCGGAGTACATTGGTCTATCAGCCTCCGCACTCCAATAGTTCGAAAGCTATCTTTCTCAGAGATACCAAGGAGTCCGTATAAGCTCTGTTTTATCTGATAGTCAGTGGTGTACTGCAGTGAAGCATTCTTGGAGTATTACTATTCAGTATTATTTTTTATGTAAATTAATGCTTTTCAAAATAATTGTGCAACAGCATTCTACAAGAGGCAGCATATGTGGATGTTTAACCAGTACCTTTCAAGGCTAAACATTCGTCTTTTTAAAACTCCAACAGGACAGAAAATGTTTTATTATAGAAGTCTAGAACCAAGCCTCAAATTATGCAAGAATCCTGCTTCCTTCAAGAGAGCTTTAAAACACCTTCTGAATGAAATTTTAAATGGATAACAATATTTAATTTTGAATATAAATAATAATTATGTGTTTAAAAGTGAAATATTATTAATTTTGTATTGTTAATTCTTTTTGGAACCCTTTTTCTTCACTGAAAAGCCCCAGATGGGGATGTGTTCAAGAAATGTATGCATGAATGTAAAATTATATTGTGGCTTATAATTAAATGGTTAAAGAAAGAGCTTGAGCCAACAGAGTTTTTTCTTTCCAATGCAAAACATTTGGATTTTTGCCATAAGCATGGGCAATAATTTTATTGTGAAGATTCTAAATAATAATAAAAGGGGTTGAATATTATTATAAATATTAAAAATATTTGGGAAACAAATGACGTTCTTTGAGTAATTTTCTTTTGCATAATTATTACTCCTTCTGCCATGTTGTCAATAATAATTACATTGTTAATTTTTATCTTTTATTTTATTTATTAGGGACCATGTCCTTGATTTTTATGAACAGGCTCTGTGATGTTTCTTTTGAAAAAAGGACAATGTATTTACTTGTCCCAGATTGAGGCGCAATCTCTGAGAGGTAAGGTTTTGTTCTAAAGGGATCAGAAAGTCTTGCAACACTTAAATCATCACGTCCCAGATTAAGAGAACAACCTCTGAGAATTGTTATTTCCCAGATTGTGGAAAAGGTTAGGGTTGGTTATTAGGGGAGAGGAAGGTGTTGCAACATCTGAACTATCATGTCCTTGATTAGGGAAGATGTTGGGGTTTGTTGCTACGGGAGGGGAAGGTGTGACAACATCCAAAATACAGTCAGGCCTCCTCAAAGCGACCACCCAAAATTCATAGATTGAGTGGCTGCTTACAAGGATCAAAGCACAGGGGGCCTTTTCCAAGAAGAAGTTTCCTTTTTTGGGATATGACAAGGTCTTGTAACACTTGAATTATTGTGTCCTGGATTAACCTCTAAGAGGTTAGGTTTTGTTGTTAGGGGAGGGAGATGTGTAATAACAGTGTAATTACCGTGTCCCGGATTGAGGGAACGTCCTCTGAGAGGTTAGGTTTTGTTGTTTGGGAGGGAGACGTATTATAACTCTTATTATCATGTCCCGGATTGAGGAAACGACCTCTGAGAGGTTAGGTTTGGTTGCTGCGGAGGAAGATGTGTAATAACTCTTATTATTATATGGCTGAGTCTGTTTTCGCCATGTGATTGGTCAATTTGCGGTCCGTAACTTGCTATACGGACCAAAATTTCAACGAAAATGCTCATTTCGGAGATCTAAATCTCTTTACCTTGGAAAAAAGGTTGAAATTAAGTTACAAGACGTCTATCAACCTTGAGGACTTAGATTTTGACTTTGTCCTTCAATACTTTAAACTGTGTTTATTTGTGAACGAAGGCGATGAAGAAACTAACTCGCAATCTTATCGAAGACGATTCTAGACAGTGTTTGAAAATTTTATCGGAGTACACAGTTAAGAAGACGAAAATCGACTGGCAGAGATTCGAGATGTTTTCCCGAAGAGAAAATGAGTAATTCCTTCGACAAATATGATAACAAACAAGCCTGCACCCGATCATCTTGATGAGCTTCTTTGTCAATTGCAGTGTTTTTGCAAAGACCAACGAAAGAAAGATAGAAGCGACTCCGAGCCAGACACACTGTCCAGTTTTCAAAAGACTCCAGGGTCACTTTGGCGAGTGAATCCGTAAACCCTGAGGACTGGGATGTTGACTTTGCCTTTCCAGATTTTAACCTAGCTTTGTTTGAACGAGAAGGAAGCTGAATGATATAGAAACTGAATCGTAACCTTTCCTTCGAAGAAAATATGGTCCGTGTTTGAAAATTTTAACACAGATCACGCTTGAAGACGAGAATGAACTGGCAGAAATTCGAGAGGTTTTCCCACAAAAATTAACGAGCGAATCCTTCCACAATGACAACAAACTTACCTTGAAAAGCTTCTTTGCCTTTTTTAGTGTTTTTTTTACAAGGGCCAACGGAGGAAAGATGGAAACGACTTCGAGAAAGACAGTGCCCGGTTTCCAAAATACTCCAGCGTTTCATTAAAGAGCCAAAACTTACTGCGCTCTTAGTTTTGATCAAATAAACTTTTTCAACATGGCAAATTTGTTTTCACTTTCTCGGAAACCCTTTGTCGTTGAGCTATTTTGAAAAAATAGCTCATATGTCAGTGGTGTAAGCGTATGTATCTTTGTGGCTTTGTATGTTGGGATGTTTGTTGCAAGAGCCAATAAGGTTGAAGGTACTATGAGTTGATGCTTAGGAACCAATGAGATCTTGGCATCTATTTAAACATGGCATTGGTAAAGGTCGAACAAGGGCACTGTGAGACCGCCATCTTGATCCTTCACAATTTTTTCGTCTTTTATTACGGGTACTGGTGTTTGGAAGCATTACATAAAATATCTTCATGATTCAAACGCTGTGAACAGTGATGCAGCTGTTTAAGGGTTCATATTTAATTGTCGTCGCTGCTTCGGGGCATTTCTGACCTAAATTGGCTATCGGTACAACGCACGTCAGTATGAGTTCTGTTTCACCTGCTACAACTGGGTAGAGTATAAAAGATCATATATTTTCCAATCTCTTTCAATGAAGCAATAATTGATATTTAGATATAGACTTTAATTCGAAAGCATGCGCCCTATAAAATGTGGTTTTAGAAGTTTAAAAGGCAGTTTTTTTTTTCTGAAAGCTGTATCGAGTATTGGTAATTCCGTAAACAAGCTTTAACAATATTATTCTCTCGCTTACAAAGTTCAGCCGATCTTTTTCGTTCTATTTAGTAAAGATGCGTAACTTGTGTAGAAATAGTAGCGTTAGGGAATATAATTGGAAGAAACTAGTTGACACAATAATTAGATACTGTTATATTCAGTGGAGTAACATGATATAAGCAGAAATATATTTCGGCAGTTTGATAATTTTCTTGGAAGTTAATAAATGTTAGGCTATCAACCTTGACGTTGCATGAAACATAATTTAATTGCAGATGTTGTAATAAAGCCGAGGTGATTTCTTAAAATCGTTTGAGAAAATTTTGTAGTAAAACAATTTGCCTCTTTTTACGTACGAATTGTGAAAGGGCCAAAGACCAACATCTTCACATGCAAATTGTGTGCATGAGTTATTTTTATAATTCTGTTTACTAGATTACTGTGTGATAACTCGAATTCCCTCACGTACGAACCACGAAAGGGGCAAAGTCCAACACTTTCACGTGCCAACTGTGTCATTGTACATCTCATGCAGATTGGCTTTTCACAATGATAAATAGTAACTTGGACGTATGAAGACCTGTTTCCTTTTGTAACCAAATCCGTGAAAAAGGCCCTTGTCTTCTGAGAAGCAATAGCTTTTAAAACGTGAAGAAATAAGTTGTCGGAGTTAAAAGACTGTTTCACTGAGTAGAATCGCACGTGAAAACCTCGTGAATTATGATGACGCAACCATCTACCACGATGATAAAAATCCTGGTATTTCGTAACTATTCAGTATTCGATGAGTCACATTTTGGTTTAAGAAACTTCCAGGAAACCTTAGAGTTTTCCTTCTAATCAACGTTGGGTGAGTAGAAATTTAGTTCACTTTAACGATTTGTTTAACTTGCACCAGATGTAACAGGGAAAGACTGAAGAAAGTGAATATATAGCTTGAGGATCAATTCAGCTGAGCGTTTCGCGTTTTCATTTATGTACCGCAATACACATTTTCGCACAAAAACCGAATGTACATTTAGGATGAAAGAGGTAGATTCATCACTCTTGGTAAGGTTACACCGAAGCATTAAATTCAAAATAGCTCATGCACGTTTAACGTGCCTATGTTGTGCTATTGTTTTCGTGAGCCAATAAAAACTTTCTTCTTTGACGCCTGTCAAATGATTGTCAAATCGCGCGTCCTGCACTTGTTTCCTGTCCCCTAAACTGGAAGAAGCCATATAATAAACATCTTATTAGCCTCGTTTTTTCGGTCCGTACTGTAAATTATGGATCCTAGTTTTTTCCATCGATTTATGGCCCGCGCGCGAATAAATCGATGGGAAAAAACTCGGTCCGTAATTTACAGTACGGACCGAAAACTCGGCTAATAAGAGGTATTTATCATGTCCTGGATTGAGGGAACGACCTCAGAGAGGTCAGGTTTTGTTGTTGGGGAGGAAGATGTGTAAGAACTCTTATCATGTCCCGGGTTGAGGGAACGACCTCCGAGAGGTTCGGTTTTGTTGTTGAGGAGGGCGATGTGTTGTATCTCTTATTATCATGTCCCGGATTGAGGGAACAATCTCCGGGAGGTTAGATTTTGTTGTTGGGGAGGGAGACGTGCTATAAATCCTATTATAATGTCCCGGATTGAGGGAACAACCTCTGAGAGGTTAGCTTCGGGAGATATTTTATAACTCTTGAATTACCTTGTCCCAGATTGAGACAACAACCTCTGAGAGGTTAGAATTTGTTGTTAGGGTAGGGAGATGTGTTACAACTCTTTAACTACCTTGTCCTAGATTGAAGGGAACAACCTTTGTGAGGTTAGGTTTCGTTGTTAGGGGAGGGAGATGTGTTATAACTCTTCAAATACCTTGTCCCGGATTGGCAGAACGACCTGGGAGAGAGGGTTTTGTTGTAAGAGGAGGGAAGGTGTTGCAACACTGGAGTCATGATGTTTCGTATTGGGGAACGAACTCTGAGAGGTTAGCAAGGGCGTTTCCGCGATGGGAGCTAACGTTATAATACTATTGGTTGAACTTATTTATTCATACTTTTTTTTCTCAGCTTCTCAAATGTGAGGAAATGATAGTTTTGTTCTAAATGCGGGGCGTTAGAGACAAAGAAAAAAGGAAGCTGCTCGGTGGATTTACATGTAGTCTGTTTATACTTTGTTTTCTTGTTACCTCAAACTTCATCTTTATTTTCAGCCCTTCGTGTAATATAGTTATATTTTTATGACCACCTGTATTTTACCTCGCGTCGTCAAAAGATTTTTGGAGACGTTAAGTATGGATCGCTGTCAGTTTGCCTTATACATGCAGAGACCCTTTTAAAATGACAATGTTTAATGCTTAGAAAGGAGCTTAAGAAATTTGGTGATGGCAAGAGAAACGGCAGAAAAGCGTTTCTCACACGGCAGCGAACGAATTTTCGACTGGTTGAATAATCATGCGTTTGGTTGTGCCCTTCTCACGGAACAACTTGAACGGTATTTAACAATTATTTCTCGAGCTCGAATGGGCTTTTGACTCAGAGGCCTTGAGGGCGAAAGGAATAATTGTTTTAGTAAAATTTAACTAGTTGGTAAAAGATATCGAGGCAAAACAACTCTAGTTAGCAAAACGCGATTCAGCCGCCATTGTTTTGGTTTTCAACTCCGGCGCTTTTCGCTACTAGGGGGCTATAACTAATAGTAGCTCATCCAATCAGAACGCAGCATTGACAATAGACCACTAGTTGGAGTTATTGCTCGAGCCGAATGGGGTCTGAGTCAATAGGGAGCTTTAGCAACGTTGACGGCGACGGTAACGAGGACATCAAAAAAGCAATACGTTTGATTAGTAAAACAACAACTTTTGTACGTGCCTCACGCTTTTTTTATACATTTCTTTACCGTCCTTGCACGACTACGACGTGAAAATACCTAATTGCAAGTTTTGTGAAGGACGTAAACAAGCGATGACGAATTTCTTTTTTCTCTCTCTAAGGGTCAGTGCGCTTTTCAAGAAATCATCTCTAGGGAAATTCGCCAACATTTGCCATTTTTAGCAAATTGGAATAAACGCGACCAAGTTTGAAAAAACGGGAATTCATTTTAAAAGTGACGTTTTCGCTGCCGTTGCCGTGAGTAATAGCTCATGAGACCGAAGGTCGAATGGGCTATTGACTCAGAGGCCATGTGCTCGGGAGGAATAATTGTTTTAGCAGAATCTAACGCGATTCAGCCCCCATTGTTTTGGTTTTTAAAGCCGGTGCTTTTTGCTACTAGTGCGTTATACACATTTAGTAAAATCCAACTAGTGGTCTATTATCAATGCTGCGTTCTGAATGGTTGAGCTACTACTAGGCTATATATATGCCCTCTAATAGCGAAAAGCGTGGGCTTTTTGGCGGCAAGGATTAGTCTAGCTTTCACTAGCTAATTTTTTTTATTCTCGATATTTTTTACTAACTAGTTGGATTTTATGGCCTCTGAGTCAGTAGCCCATTCGACCTTCGGCCTCATGGGCTATTGACTCAGAGCCCATTCGTGCTCGAGGAAGAATTGTTAAATAGCCTACTAGTAGCTCAGCCAATCAGAACGCAGCTTTGACAACAGACCACTAGTTGGATTTTACTAAAGAGAATTATTCGCGTAGCTGTTTATAGTTACTTGCGAACAAAGGGAAAATATTGAACGATCCCGTATAAACTAAGTGTCTGGTCATTTTTTTCAGCTGGGCAAAAATTTGTCCGTTGCCGTATAAACGTTGCCTTTTGATTTGCAAAACAGCGATTTTGCGCGTGCTTCACGATTTTTCATACATTTTTCTACCAATCGGCAACAAAATGTGTTGTTGAGACGCTTCCTCCTAAACTGGGCTTTTTTACGTTTTTACCACCCCTTCTATGCAATGTTGTGCCGATTTTCGAGCTAGCGAAAACCACAAACACCCCAACTTTGAATAGGCGAGTCAGGGGAGGGGTGTCCATTCTTTTCTTCTTTAAAGTTACCCTATTAAGGCGCAATGTCTCAACAATATTGTCGCCGGTTGTACCGTCGTTTCACGACCACGTGAACATAAGAAAAAATATTTTATTTTTAAAGTGGATTCCGCGTAATTCTACGGGTGTAAATTTTACGCCCTTCGGTGAAATGGAGGCAATATATGGAAGGTTGCGCGTAAACGTAGAAGTTGGACCTTGTTCAACTTTTACCTTATTTTATTTACTTCCGTAGGCAAGTAGACCTCTGACATTGTTATGCTGGCGCCGAGGTCATAGGTGGAATTAAATCGTAGTTGTGGCTGCATTAATTAATAGGTAATTGCTGTGAAGAAGTGACCTTTCTAAATGTAGTTAAATAGACTCATAATTAGAGGCTCCTTGTCTCCTAAATTGTGGTTTGAGATACACTTCGTTTGAAATTTAGCTAGCCTGGTTAGCGGGGCTGGGGCCCGTTTCTCGAAAGTCCCGGTAAACTGTCTCCGTTTTCATTAAAGATCGAGGTTTCAATAGTTTTGCATCTAACATGATAAAACCATCAGTTAATGAAACGAAATGGAGTAGGTTGCTAGCCCGGACCCGCGCTCCCATTCTTTTTATTTCTATTTGAATATTTTATTTCAGACCCGAAAAGTTACAAGGACTTTCGAGAAACGGGTCCCTGACCCACTTTTTCCACAGGCAGGTTGAGCTCAGTGTGAGAATTCATTAATCATTAATACGCTTGGTCTCATATTGCGTAATCCAAAGGCCGCCAACAAAGTGGTTGTTGGACGGGGTTCCACAGTATTATTATATCTATTAATTTTATTTTATGTAACTATTGTTAAAGCGTCTTAGCTGGTGTGTTCTAGAAAATAGTAATGAAAAAATAAAATGTATTACTATAATTTACTTTATGGTTTATGGAATGTTTCTTTGTCGTATCAGAGCAATGACCATATCGTTTAGCGTGCTATCCAGGGGCATGTCCAAACTCTGGCCATCGATGATAGCAATTATTCTGCCAAAAAATTTTCAAAAAAACCACATGGTGTATCAAATCTGGTCTACATTCTGCTGAAATAAATCCCGAGTCTAAATTGGGATTTATTTGTTTGCACACCAACATTGCAAGGACCGCGATATGGTGTGTATGGTCAAAAATTATGGAGGAGTGTAAACGCGATTAAAAACGTTTCCAACAAAAAATGCACAATGACTGTTATCCTCTAAATGCAATGCTCCAATGGAAGCAATTAGATCATTACTAAACCGAACCAGAATTGGAAACCCGTGTTGGGTGGTTTACGGGGACCATGGCCTAAACCTGCTTTATGAGGACCACTGCCAAAAGTGTTCGGCGTAACGTTTTTTGACGATTTAAGCCGATTAGGACAATCATATTTACGAGGACCAGGTATCGGTCCTCACAACTACGGTGGTCCTCACAACGTCGGTGTGTAAACACATAATGGTCCTCGTAATTACGGATGGGCAAGCACACACACACACACACACACACACACACACACACACACACACACACACATACATACATTCATACATACATACATATATAACTATATTTGTAACGCAGATTAGTAAAAGTCATGCAGCCAAAGGCTGACGTGGACCTCCCTATCTAAAACATTAAGATCGTTCTAGTTGCATTAACTAGGATATATACAGGTGTGAGGTATACAAACAATTAAAAGTATGTGCGGGCACATCGATTGATTAAAAAGATTACTATGTCCATTGTAATTAAGTGCATTTTTATTAAGTAATTAAAAGAGTAAATAGATAAATTGTTAAAAAAACAATAACAATCATCATCCTTATTTGTAATCAGGCATGATTCCTTCTCGAAGCTCAATTTATCTAGTAGTGCCTGGTCTTCTTAAAACTTGCATGGCTATGGACCTTCCTAGGTAGGACCCTAAATAGCTTTAGATGTTTGACTTTTCGACTAAAGCTCTTACAGACAGCAGTGATCTGAGGCTGCCAGGATGATTTAGAGTCGACGACTACACCCAATTGCAAGAAGACAGTTGAATTAACAATTAACAATTCACTCAGTTTCCAAAAAGCCCAAAATAACTATATTCCTCGCACGCCGACTATCCGGTGTTCTTCAAATATACCCCTGGCAAAACCTAAATTTGCCGTTCGCCAAAATTAAAAAAAATAATAAACCCACAAATCACCGATCTTTGATTTTTTTGCTGCAGTCTCGTCTCCGTGATCTCCTGGGTGATCTAACGGAGAAAAGATGAGTCACTACAAAATCCGGGCGAGCCAAACTAATATTTCTTTCTTCCTCAGATAAACTATAAAACTCGAGCTGATCTCGAGACATCAACAACTTCCGCCCTCACTTCGGCAACAAAATGCAAGTTTACGACATTCCTGAGCGTCGCAAATCCTTTTAGTCCTTCATGCTCCGCCTGAAATATTCATTGAAGCCGAAAGAACTCGAAGTGATCTCGAGATATTTTGAACTCATTCCGGTGTCACTACGTCAAGTAACCAAAACAAGCCGAAAAGTTACCAACTTGCTTGCCCAATCGTATCCCGTATCTAGCGCATAACGTCAAGCTATATATTTTTCACATCTTAAATTGCCTTGGGTCGCAGTGGCGCAATCGGTTAAGCCTTTAACTTAGGGTCTCATCTGATATGACGGGTCACACGAGAGCCTGCTCAAACCCTGGGCAAGCCAGAATAGTAATTCTTTCTTCCACGGATGATGAATTAAAGAATGAGTCAAGGAACTAGAAATGATCTCTAGATATCCAGAAGAAATTCGGTTGTCCCTTCGTCAAATAGTCGATTCAGACCGAAGACCCACGGACTTTACATGCTCAATGCCTGCTGTGCCCAAAAAAGAAACTTTGGGACATTCCTGAGCGTCGCGAATCTTTTATTTCGCGCTCGCCGAAAAAGTTAAAACTCAAACCGTTTCAGAGTGAAGATAACCACGGCTACAGTAGTCTGTTCTAGATACGATGAAGCGATCTCCTTAATCTTTCCTCTTGGTTTTGGACTTTATGATCCGACAACGCGACGGCAACGAGAACGTACAAAAAACAAACAAATAAAAGGAAAAAAATGCGTTTAATGGCCAATTAACAAATTTACCCGTGCATCACACTTTTTTGTACATAAGTTTCTTTGCCATTTTTGCACGAATACTTCGTGAAAATGCTTAATCGCCTTAATTTCGCTTTTCATGGAAAGGGTAAACAAGCAGCGACGAAATTTTATTTCTCTTTCTCAGGTCCCTAGGAATTCAAGCCCTGTTGGGTTCGCGTACATTGGACAAAGTTAGTGATTAGGAATAATCTAGATAAAGATTAAGAGAGCGCAAATTCTTAGCGTCCCTCCTGGAGAAAACACAGGTACGGACTCGCAGGGTACGGGCCGTAAGGTCCCTAAGTTCTTTGCCAGGGCCCGTCACCTGGTCCTTCGTTACAAATCAAGCCGAGTGCCTCTGGGAACGAAAATAGGTTATTCAGCGCACGTGCCCCTGCGTGGCGGCCATGTTATACCAGGTTGCTATAAAACGAACTCGTAAACTGAGGTACCACTGAGGAAAACGTAACTGGAGATCGTGACTTTCACTTCGTTCGGATTCTAGGTCAGTATTGTTTTCGACCAACAAAGGTCTGTGAGTACAAAGCATTCATTGTCATAAATGACTTTTTACCGCATTTTTGTTTTTGAAATCTTTTACCGGGAAAGAAATGAATGGTAAGGTATCGGGTCGTTTCGCCCGATGGTGGCTCTCCCAGATTAAGTCGATTCTTCCGTTTTGTATTGTCGTTGTTTAAGCCTGAGAAAAAGGATTAAGAATGGAACGATAGTGACTACACATGTGGAATAAGTAGGCTCACCATGTTGTAGGTTGTTGTATGTCATCGGGCGAAACGACCCCAATTCGAGTGGTATATAATGTATGGTATATATTGCCGTTGTGACTTTAAACGCTGTCTTCTCGTGCCCTTCAACCGGGTATGGTTTTCAAAGTTTTAGCATTAAACGGGACGTCATCAAATTGATGGAAGTTACTAGTATATATACTGCTAACAACAAGCAAAAACGTTTCTCTGGTTAAAATGTACTGTGAAATTATCGCCCCAAGAAAGGGAATCCGGATTCCGAAATCCTGGGCCTTGGAATCCAGAATATAGCTCAAGGAATAAGGAATCCACTAAGGTTTGGAATCCAGAATCCAAGTTCCACTTACAAAGACTGAAATGCAGCACCTAGAATCCGGATTCATTGAATGGAATCCGGACTGAATTGAATGGAATCGAGAATCCAAGTTTTGGATTCCCTTACATGGGGCGAAAATTAGCTCACTGAATTGCATGCATGTTCTAAAAATGGCTCGACTTTTTTCCCTAAAACTTCAATTGGGATGTGATGTGATGAAAATTCTTACAAAACGCAAGCGCATGTGAAGGAAAATAATGCAAATTTAACTAGCTGATTTGAATATTATCTAAAACTCAAATATTCATAACTTGGTACCCAATGATTTGCTGCGTGAGTATTTGAGTTTGAGTGAATCATTACAAGTGTATTATTGTGCCTCAACTAACAGCCCTGTCCGTTTGTTTGACTGGTTTCAAACTTTGCGCAACAATACGGAACGACATGCAACATGTTCAAACGGATGCAACGTGAAACATCCAACAATGTTGGGAGTTGTTGGCCAACAATGTTGCGTAAGTTTTCACGGAGCTCCAGAAGCAAATTGACGGTTTTTTTCCATTGAAGCTCATGTCACAAAAATAATTGCCAGGGAATTTAATGAAAAGCGCCACAGTTCTGATCTTCGGGAATCCCGGGTTCTTTTGGTTTAGGAAGTAAACTACCGGTACTATTCATTGCTAGAGTTTTTTGACAACTTTCATGTCATTTTAACTACGCTGGATGGGCTCTGAATGACAACATAGACTTTTCACGTGTTTTTGGTTCAAGTGCAAATGGTTTTACAAAAGGCTGAATTAAATTTCGAGTCGGCGGGAGCTAAAGCTAGAGCAGACTTTGTTGTTTTAAGAGCAATTCCATGCAAATAACGACCAAAGTGCGGCAAGGCTCAAAAAATAAAAATCGGTCTTCTTTTGCATACTGATTAACAATTAGACCCTTAGCCTGCAAGGGCTACGGGTCAATAGCCCATGAGGCGAAGCCGAATGGGCTATTGACCCGTGGCCCTTGGGGCGAAGGGTCTAACTGTTTCAGTATCACCCAACTAGTCGGACAGAAAAGGTAATAATAAAGTTAGCAAATGCAAGTTGAAGAAATATTTATTTGGGAATAAAACGAAAGAAAGCGTTACGCTCGATTGCGCCAAATTTGCAGAAATTTACATATCGTTAAAACAGTTAAAACTGTCACGTTTTTGAAACACGTGATACAAAAGCGTAGCTTGTGAAATTCATTCATTCATTCAGCTGTGAAGTTGATGAAAATCCACCCAAAACTGTTCATAGAAAAAAAAAAAAAAAATCTTTAAAATAGTGCAGTGACCCACAATACTTTTATGAACTGCAAGGAAAGCTCAAGTGAACTAGATCAAGTTGGCGATTGGTAATTGGGTCAAGTTTTCAACAGTTTGTCGATTTTATTTCATCGCATTAGTTGTTGTTTACGATAGAAACAGAGCTGCCATGAAAGCTAAAAGACTGTGGCATTCCACAAAACGCGAAGCGGTCGCCATTGTTTTCGTAGGTTTTAAAAACCCGCGAATTTCGCTACTCGAGGACTATTACTAATAGTCCTCTAGTAACGTAGGCAATTAAAATGCAGGATTTGCATTAGTCCACTAGTTGGGTGATACTAATAGACGTTAGTAAGTGTACAAGAACCATGTAGTTTTTTCTTCCAAAGATCTGTTCATTTCCGAGAAAAACAAGGAAACCGTTTCAAGCCCTGCCGTCGATTTCGCAAACCGAAAAGATGGATGGATGCATGGATGGATCATGACGCTGCCTTCACAACTCCAGTAACGAAATCTTCCATTTTTAATGGCACAAAGTTAAGAACGTTAGGAACGGGCTGTAAATTGGGTAGAAAATGGATTCAGTCTTGGGCACACACATTGGAACTGGCCCTTGGGTTTCCAATGGTTGCTAATTTTATGTCCTTCTTTCCTGTATACATTTATCGGGACACCTTCACTCACTGCAGAGAGTATATACTGAGAAAATTTAAAACGCGTAACTTTGATGAGGTATTCAAGAAGTTAATCAATGTCCCGCACTCTCCAGTCTGCGTTGTGCTGAGTTATGCGTGGTACTTTGAGAGAGACCGATACGACTGGAATTTCGAGATCTGTGATGACTTGGCAGAATATAATAAGAAGTTTCCAACCGATCGTACCGTTAGACCAGAACATGTAGAAACTATTCTGTCGGAACCCCAAACAGCTTTTCACGTATCATACGCCCCGTTTCTTTATTCAAACGTTATTGTAAGCTACTGCTTATCACACAAAGCGGCAGGAAATAATTTGGATATATGCTCAATGGTAATTCGCTAAGGATGACGGAACAGGAAGATTTTTCGTTCTTTTACTTTACGATCGAGGAAACTTGGATACAAGATTTTCCGAAAACTTTTGACGTGAAATAAAGAGAAAAGATGTAATTCAAAAGCAACTGTTCTGTTACAGCGCAAGAGGTGGCGGGTATTCTTCAATTACTTTAGCACCTTCATTATACGGAATCCTCCGTCGTTCAGGCAGTTCACGTGGTTTCAACACTTACAGTGGAACCTCGATAATATATAGATTTAGCCGGGGCTAAAAGCGAAGCTCCCATTAATAAATTTATTATTTAAATCAAACAATAAACTTGTAATCCACAAATCAGTTAACTTAAGGGGAAATTCATATGGGAAAGGCTAAGTGATTTTAGAGTGAAACATCTTACATCGAGTTGGTCTATAACGTATATAACGTATATAATTAATCTGTCCATCAAGCAAAGAACTTTTCCTGATGATCTAAAAATCGCTAAAGTGATTCCTATCTTTAAACAGGGATCCCGTTCCGTGACTGTGCGATAATTATAGACCAATATCAGTTCTTCCAGTATTAAGTAAAGTTTTTGAAAAATATATTTATAATCAACTTATATCTTATTTTTTGTCTGAAAATATGATTACTCATACTCAATATGGGTTTAAGCCAGGCAGTACCACTGTGGACTGTCTTGTTGATCTCATTGAAGAAATCTCTACGTGTCTAGATCAAGGAGATTATGCTGTATCAATATTTTTAGATTTGAGTAAAGCATTTGATACCGTCAATCATTCTATTTTATTATCAAAGCTATTGTCCTATGGCATTCGAAAACCTCATATCGACTGGTTCAAATCTTATCTTAATAAAAGAAAGCAGAGAGTTTTTGTAAATGGTAACATTTCTGACGCCATGCCAATTACTTCTGGTGTACCCAAAGGATGAATTTTAGGACCATTGTTATTTTTGATATATATAAACGACTTTACTCAATCTTCTGATTTTTTCTCTATGAGACTATTTGCAGACGATACCTCTTTAACAGCTTCAGCTAAAACTATAGATGAACTCTTATTTGAGATAAATTAATTTTTTTGAGAACTACCTAATATTTATGACTGGCTATGTGCAAATAAATTAACCTTAAATCTACGAAAAACTAAATATCTTATCTTTCAACCTCGTCAGAAAGTAGATTATGATTATTATTTCCGCTATCGATAGCTGGACAATGCTTAGAGCAAGTATCCAAAATTAAATACTTAGGTATCTATATTGACCGCCACCTATCCTGGCAAGATCATATCGACTATGTGTGTGATAGAGTCAGCAAGAGTATTAATATTATGACAAAGATAAAAAGTTATCTAGGTAATCAATGCTTAACTAGTATCTACTATTCTCTTGTTTACCCACATCTCATATATGGTAGCTTATTGAGGGGAAATAATTATGATAATCCATTATCACAGCTCGTAAGTCTGCAAAATAAAGCAGTTAGAATAATGAATGACGTTCCTTTACGAGATCATATCACTCCTCATTATGTTCATCTAGGTCTATTAAAATTTCGCGATATTGTTAAATTTATGTACAATTGTTTGTTTTTATATGACTGTCTCTGATAATAAGCCGTGTAATTTTCCATTATTACTTGTATCTGAGCAACATGATTATTTTACACGAAGTGCATCTGCCCAGCAATTACAGATTCCCCACTCAAGAATTAATATTCGAAAGTTCTGCCCCACCGTCATTGGTAAATACTATTGGAATGATCTCCCCCTTCATATTCGCAATAAATCATCAAAAATCCTGTTCAAAAAGGCACTTAAAATATATTATCTTGCTCAGTATTGACTTGTGTGTGTGTGTTTTTTTTTTGTGAAAAACAAAACTACAAAAGAATAAAGTCAATCTTGTTAAAGGGCCATTAGTTCACTATAATGTGCCCTTCTCCATTCTAATTTTCTTCTTTTATTATTATTATTATTATTATGTGCACGTAGGTTAAGCAACTATTGTATTATTGAATACAATTACTGTATTACTGTACAATTAATGTATTATTATTGTACAACTAATGTATTAAAGGAGGGAGTAAAAAAAATAGAAACAAAAACAAAACAAAACATAGCAATCATCTTCGATCACATTCAAGAGCCGTAATGGTTCTTGATCACAGTGGATTATGCCTGGAAAACAAATTCTTGGGAAACAAATCAGGCCGAATTTTTTGCTTTCGACAAGTTTACTTTATAAAATCTTGCCAACAAATCCTTGGATATGTAAACCAACCTTTTATACTTTTTACACAAATAAAAACTAAAACAAATATAATTCGGTTAAACATTTACAGACACAACAATTTTCATTCACGAAGATAAGTATTAAAGCGTTTCGAAAAATCCTGAGTCTTAAAGCTTAATAACTTTATGTTTTAAGCCGGCCTCGCGGTGTTTGCTTTTCTCAAAGATGAACTCGAGGCAAGAAAATCGCTCAGGGTTTTCTTTCTACAGCCAAATTTATAACTAAATATTCTTCGGAACGTGTTCTTCTATTTGCGGTGAGAAAATATATCTAAAGGCTCTTTTAAGTCCTGTAAGCTTATATCAAACCTGATATTAGGTCGGTTTATTGTCTCAAATCTTACAAACGTCAGTGAAACGTGCATAAACTTGCCGCATAAATTGTGCTCGACTACATGAGATTAGATATAAAAAAAAACTTCAAATGCAATCATTACTCAGGCTTACCTTTCGAGATGCGGTTCGTAAAAGCTATCAAGTAACGCGAGAGTCGCTTGAGAATTTTGAATCCTCTTTAATACGCATCAAGCAAGGTGAAAAACGAAAACGATGCCATCCGAAATCGGATTTGCGACTTTGACAAGCGACGCATCTCTCAACCAAAAAACCAATGAACAAACTAGCCATGAATAACAGACTTGATAGCAGCTGTATTTCATTTTGTACATCCAGTGGAAAAAGACAGTTAAAAACATCACAAGTTTACACAAAACTCTGTCAGCTTCAGCTGTCAAATTAAAGTAAACAAGTTTCAAGATGCTGCATAAATTTTCAGCATGAACTCACCTGTCAAATTTGGACCAATCAGAGCATAAAAATTGGGCGTAGAGCGTGACCAACGCGTGACCTTGGTGAGAAAAGGTCTTCCTAGCCTGTATTATTACATAACTTGCTGAATTTTCGCGACCATGGTCAGTTTGAAATCAAACTTTTAATAGTGCGGGGTCATCATGATATAAACACGGCATATTTCATATAAATTTAAAAAATAATAAACTTGAGCCTGCGATCATCTGAAAACCAGTAACTTGTCAGCGGATAACTTCAAAAAAGTACTCGACCTCGATGGGTTGACACCTGAGCCCGCGATATGGTCAGGTGATACTGGTCAGCGGATACCTTGTTTTGACAGCTGTCAATTGATCACAATATTGATGTGCAATCAGTTTCCTCCAGGGCTTCCTGGGTTCCCAAAGTAGTTAGAAAGTGTGAAAGTAAACATTGGTTTTCCTGTGGTGCGGACGGACGGCGGGCGGGCGGGCGGGCGGGCGGGCGGGTGGGCGGGCGGTCGGTGTACGGTCACGTGATTACCAAATTTTCTGGGATGGGTAGATTACGTTAGCTATGGGGCTACGTCCACGCGCGCGCTTCGCGCGCGCGAGGAGCTCCGCTATAACGAAACTCGTTATAATGAGCAATATGCTATGCACCAGTATTAGTAATTGGTCACTTTGCGGTCAATAACTTGCTTAATATCATAGGTGACGAATTACTCCTTAATTTTGGCACGAAATTTCAGCGTTAATTGTAATTTCACATGTGAAATTACAAAATTGCCATGGCAACCTGCCGTACGTCTCCGTTTCAAGATGGCGACGAAGTTTTAAAATGTCAGGAATGAAGATGTCAGGGCATAAAAAGACGCTTTAGAAAACCTGAACACACGAAACAGCACATCAAGAAGGATTCTTAGAGGTATGTTGTCCAAAAAGTCTGAAAACTTAAGCCAAATTTCAGCTCTAAACGTTGAGAGAGTGGAGTTCACGATCGATCGATACGATCCAGGATAAACAAGTCAAAAATCCTCGATTGCTAACGTAATTCGTAACCCATGATATTAATAGGTAATCAAATGGTATACTCGTGAAATTAGGGAATAATTTCACTTGCGTTTTGTCCAAATCCTAATAATTTCCCTCTCCTAAAGGCTCGGGAAATTATAAGGATTTGGACAAAACGCGCGTGAAATTATTCCTTAATTTCACTCGTCACCATTTGATTACACATACATACGGACCAAAATTTCAACGACAATGCTCATTTTGGAGCTCTAAATCGGAAAAAAGGATGAAATTAAGTTACAAGACGTCTATCAACCTTGAGAACTTAGAGTTTGACTTTGCCCTTCAACATTTTAAACTGTGTTTATTTGTGAACGAAGGCGATGAAGAAACCAACTCGTAATCTTATCGAAGACGATTCTAGACAGTGTTAGAAAATTTTATCGTAGTACACAGTTAAGAAGACGAAAATCGACTGGCAGAGATTCGAGATATTTTGCCTAAGAGAAAATGAGTAATTCCTTCGACAAATATGATAACAAACAGGCCTGCACCCGATCATCTTGACGAGCTTCTTTGTCATTTGCAGTGTTTTTCCAAAGACCAACGAAAGAAAAATAGAAGCGACTCCGAGCCAGACACAAAGTCAATTTTTCAAAAGACTCCAGCGTCACGTTGGCGAGTGAATACTTACAATACTCCTAGTTTTGACCCAATATACTTAATAATATGTCTGTAAGCCCGGAGGACTGGGATGTTGACTTTGCCTTCCAGATTTAACCTAACTTTGTTTGAACCAGAACGAAGCCGATATAGAAACTGAATCGTAACCTTTCCTTCGACGAAAATATGGTGCGTGTTTGAAAATTTTAACGCAGATCACGCTTGAAGACGAGAATGAACTGGCAGAAATTCGAGAGGTTTTCCCAGAAAAATTAACGAGCGAATCCTTCGACAATGACAAACAAACTTACCTTAAAAAGCTTCTTTGCCTTTTTCAGTGTTTTTTTTTTTTTTTTTACAAGGACCAACGGAGGAAAGATGAAAACGACTTCGAGAAAGACATAGTGCCCGGTTTCCAAAATACTCCAGCGTTACATTAAAGAGCTAAAACTTACAGCATTCTTAGTTTTGACCAAATAAACTTTTTCAACACGGCGAATTTGTGTTCACTTTCTCGGAAACCCTTTGTTGTGTGCTATTGTTTTTGTGAGCCAATAAAAACTTTCTTCCTTGACGCCTATCAAATGATTGTCAAATCGCGCGTCCTGTACTTGTTTCCGGTCCCCTAAACTGGAAGAAGCCATACAATAAACATCTTATTAGCCTCGTTTTTTACGGTCCGTACTGTAAATTACGGATCCTCCTTTTTTCCCATCGATTTACTCTTTATTCTTTCAAGAATTGCGTTGCGTTACTACCGTGATTCCGTGACTGTCATTTTAACGGCTCTGTCTCTTCAAACGTACGTTATGTCCCGTGCAGTCACGGAACAGATTGTCACGCAGAGTAGCCGTCTGGTAGAGTTCAGTGTTTAAAATGGCTAAAATTGACCCAGTTTCACCTTTTTACCCCACTCTTTGATTGGGAAAAGAAATTTTGCAATAGGAAAACCTACAAGAAGTACAAAAAAACGAGCCTTTAGGCTGCAAATATCTACTTTTGTGCGTTTCGAAATTGGAAGTGTTTACACAATTACTGCCGGCCTACCATGAACATTCCTGGACTTCGATGGTGTTTTACGGAGATTACATTCAATAACCCAAGCCAATTCCCAGTTATGTTTTAAATGAATGTCTAGATGTGTGATTTAAATAACATTAAAAGAATTTGGAGTCATACCACATGTTAAATATTGCCGTCGAAATGAGTAACGAACTTAAGTTTTTGTAATCCTGAAAACTTATCCCTCATTTTTTAATTATTTCAGTACGACGAGCTTCGCTATTGCCCTGAAAGTATCTTTTAGTGGAACAAAAAGGATTTTTCTGTTCATGGAAAGTGTCCAAATTTCTCCATGCGGCTTCGTTTGCGAACGGGAGGAAACTTTAAGTTAATGTTAGCGAATTTCAGGTTAAAAATTAGGGCGGTCTGAGACTCCGACATCGAAAATCGATCTTCTAATTTTTCTCACAAATAAAAAGCTTTCGGTGGGAACAATCTACTTTAGGTTTCTTATCTACCCAAAAGCTATCTATGAACAAAAAAGGAAAGAAATTGATTTTCAACTCCTGCCACGAAATTATGATTTTGGTCGATTTTTCCTGACCGTCGCTTTTAAATCTTTCAAGGAAACTAAACTAGATATCACTGCCGTTTATCTATAACCAGTTGTAATTTTACCATTCATGCAATGGATACAGCTATCGGGTCGATAAGTACCACAAGTAAAGTTTTCAACCAGCACATTGACAGTCTATTTGCAATGCAGGGCATTTTTTATGGTATTTGATTTGCCGATAGCCTTTTACTATTTTACAGGCGGTGGTACTATAGCCTCGAACCAGCGCTCCATAACAGACCTTGTGCGTCTCAAGGCAATGGACCTCGGACACAAACTTTTTTCTGCAATGATCCTTCCTTGTCACTTTGTGGCTAAAGCACGGGTTGTTTAATTATACGTCCCCGGCTGTTCTGTTATGTGCAACTTGTATGCTGAGAAACTCTTCTGCACCATTTAAATCTTTATTCTTTTCGCCAATAATTTGTTTAGCTTCTGGTTGGAGGACGTCGCTTTGTGAGTGGGAATCTTGTTCGGGGAACTGATGATTTAAAGTTTGGTTTCGAGGAGATGAAAGTTTTTGCGTAAATGTTTTAGTAAAACCAGGACTGGAGCCATTCAAGATGACAATCAAAGAAAGAAATAATTGCAGAAACTAAAAAAACCATATTATGTGTCTTAAGAATTGAGAAATCTGAATTGGCGGGAAAGCAGCTTTGTCACTGGGTCCCGCCATTCTTAGAAGGGATGGGCCTTCCTCTGACAAATTCTCCAGCTTACCAGTAAAGTCATACTTAACAAGGCATGGATGACAGATTTTATCGTATTGACGCCAATGGTGATCGCGCTTTCTCTGATCAGAGAAGTATTTTATAAATTCAGGGAAAGTAACCAGATTTTTTCCATTACGGACATAATCATGAGGGCGATAGGAGTTAACTATCATCGCTTTAGCAGACCTACTTACTTCTCTACTTGCCGTGGTATTACCTAAGAATTTGTCTTTGAAGGCCGAGAGCAATCGATGGAGAGGCTCACGAACAAGGAGGAACTTGAAGTAAGTCTTTAAACGCATCACCCTTTGTTCTTCTGTATAAAGATATAGAGGCATCAAATTCCTCTTTCCTTTCAAACCCATCGTCCAAAGGTGAACCTAAAAAAATAAAGTTAAATTCAGTGTGAAAGCTTTCACAAAATTCAGAAACTATTTTGTTGAATTTTTTAAGGGTGTGTTAGAAATAATTGCTAGTTATAACGTTATAGCTTCAGTAAAACCTTTTTTTGGCATGGAGGCATACTCGGCAGTGGGATGAACAGAAGAGGCTGCCAATAAAACTCACAGTACCCTCAAGGCCTTGATTCTTCATTACAAGGTACAAGCCTGCAATCTCTTCCAACTCCCTTAATCTCGCTATCTTAGCACCGCCTGGATCAGGCTACATAGTAATTAATAGAGAGCTTTAGATTCTGAGACGAGGACTACTGCGAGTACGAGATCGCGCGTGAACCACACGTCAACAAAAACGCGATAGCCGTCGTCATTCTACTACGAGTTTTAGCGAGAATGTCGTAGTGGCGGGAACAAGTTATCAAATTTTAAAAGTTTAATCCTTTTGCGACCTGGAAAGGGCTAAACGTCCTCCTATGAAAATAACCGCACTAATTTTTCAGGTGAAAATAGTGCAATGAAGCTTTCCGGGTTGTTTTTTTCTAGAATACGCGAAAAAAACTTTATTAATAAGTTAAATTTCGTCTGTAAAGTAATTGATGTCGCGGCTGGCTAGAGGACAACAGTAGGTGTCCTCTGTGCATCATATCTGTACCGTAAGCTCAGACGTCAACATACAAAGGCACCAGTCGATTCGATACCCTGTAGGAGAATTGTGACGTCTCGTTATCATGGCAGCAAAATTTCGGGATCACAACAACAACAGCAAGTGGTAAAGTTGCGAGTATGCGCGAGCCGCTGGACGGAAGTTTGTGGTGGTATTGGATCACAGCGACTACAGCAAAGAAAAATGGCGCCTGTTTTAAAAAGTACCATCGTCTTAGTCATCTTTTCTATCTTTGTGGAGTGCAGATAAGACAAAGTCTTCTGTGTAATAAGCGAGATTGGTCTCAAGGCTAATAAGTCGCAGATCATTCGCAATTTTACGCGGTTTGTGGTCCACGAGTGATTTAATATTGTTTCGTGTTTTGGCTTGCGCGCGGACACGTTGATGGGGTTCTGTGTAACAGCTGCAAAACTCTTGTATTAAAACACTGGATAACTGGGAAAAAATCTCTTCATGTAAGTTGTGACCGAGTACAAAACGTCCGACGCTAAAGATTTGAATAAAACACTGTGAAAGAAAATTTTAAATACTAGTCTGTTTATATAGTCATAATTGCAGTTCTTGCGACAATCTCCTTGCAATAATACGATTTCACGTCAGTTATGGTTCAGGAACGCCCTGTTCCTCAGAGATGTGCAACCTTAGTGCAGTGATTCTGCCAGTGATTACTTTTCAGAGATACCCCATCCTAAAAGGCACCAGTGTTCAGATCAGGTGCAGTGCCCTAATTCTGCGACTGATAAAATTCAAAAATATCCCACCCAGGGCTATGAAATTGTGTTTCCATTTTTGACTAGATGATATAACCTGTTTAGTCGCTTGTGGGGGATATATCACTGGATCTCGCTATACGGACAGGGTCAAATACTACAGAAATACGGGGGTCACATAATTACGTTGAATTCAGGCTGCTATAATTTTAACACATAACATGCGATGATGCTGCTCCACGTTTCACAAAGTAAATCAAGGGGTACATCTAACCTAAATGCTACGCAGCTCTGCAGATCATAGACGATAACCCAGAAATTCGTGACCGCTTGAATGTCAACAAATCAACATATCACAACAAACGTCCTCGTGAACGCTTTGTCTGCTTCATCAGAGGAGCCAAATGGATGAAGATTAACCGGCTAAATGGTCCTTCTCTCATACATGACACTTCAACATGGCTTAACCAAAGTATCCAATCTATAAGCCATGTCTGCTGTTGATTGGGTATGTAAAAAAATCTCCCTTGAAAGTGCTTCAGAACAGCTTTCGGCCACTACGATTTCCCGTCAACAAGTGCTTCTCAGCAAGCCTGACGCATGCGCAAACGTTACCACTTGCTGTTGCAGGTCATGTGATAATGCTCTAGAGAACTGTTTCTGTCAAATTTCGCCTTATTCACGTGCATATCTACGCATTATTTATGAAATGACAAAGTGTCAGGTTCCCCTGGGACCTCTTGGGAAAACAAAACATACAAGCTAAAGAGTTTTATAGGGCGCTTAAGCAATGAGGACGGCGACGGCAACGAGATCGGAAAAAAAGCGATAGATTTATAAAAGAAAACAACAACTTTGCAAGTGCATCACGCTTTTTTGCACATTTCTTAGCCGTCACTGCAAGACTACGACGTGAAACTTCCTGCTTTATGGAGTAGGTGAACACAACACAAATATTTTCTTCTTCTTTCTCTAAAATTAGATAAGTCATTTCGGATTCACCCCGAAAGATTTCGTCAACATTTGAGAAATTAAATAAAACTGAATACGATCGATACAGTTTGAAACAGTGCGAATTCACTTTTTAAGTGACATTTTTGTTTTCGGAAACAATGCTTCCATGGCAACGCGACGTAACGGCGTCTCCTCTCTGTTGCAGATAAATTTCCCAGCTAACAGCGCGATTCGCCTTTGTTACTGTAGAATCGAATATGAACATGACTGATCAAACCGTCGCGCGATCTTATTATAAACCGTGTTAAACAACATGTGTACTGCAGATCTAAAGAACTGAACACACCAAGATCGTGCCTCGCTAGGAAAGCTTCGCTTTCCGAATGCGTCACCCTGCGGGCGACGCTCGTTCTCACCGAGCATTGGATAATATTTTACCAGGTTTGTAACAGGATCGCTCATGACAAGTTCATATTCGATTCTACAGTAACAAGAGAGGATAAAAATAACTCGAGACGAATTGCCTATAGAATAGGGTGTGTATGGGGGATGCCTTCTCTGTCCCCCTTTATCCTCTCTTGACAGTAAACAAAGACGAATCCCACTATTTATAGCTGAAAAATTTAACTTCAATCAAGGTCACAAATAACTCCTCTGTTCCCTGTGCTACTGTATGATATATGTGACAAGTGAAGAGACTACACCAACGAGGAAACTTCCCCGCGCTCTTTTTAGTCGAGCTTGCGTAAGCAGAGCGAGACTCTTAAAATGCAGTCGTTTTTTTTTTTTTTCGGTGGGACCTAGTTTGTAGGCCCCGCGTTCCTAGCGAAGACCGTGGAAACTGGGGATAAGAATCGTGACGACTTTCATTGTATGAAAATGAGTCTCTTGATGAGAATGCGGTTTATTTTCAGTGATGACTGAAATGACGCATGTAAGTTTGGCAATGATGTAATTTTCCTCGAATGGATGTCCTTGATTTTCGTGTAATTATGCACGACATGCAGGCACTTTAAACAAGCAGGATGAGAAAATATTATAGCGGGGAAATCCTCAGGATTTTGTGGCTTTTTAAGGCGTTACGTTTCTCAGAATATTGTCGCAATTACAAGAAATGTACGGTTAAATAGATTCACTTTGTTTTATGTATTTAAATTAATTGATAGATTTTCGCAGTTGTTAAGATGTGAAGATGTGTCGTGTTGCATTTCATAAATACTTGAAATATCAAGTATCCACAGTCACGTAATTTTTACGTGCGCACGTGCGTAAAATTTGCGTTCGCAAATAAAATAAAGGCAATGTATGAAAGGCTGCACGTACAATTATGTAAGCGTAAAAGTAGAAACTCGCTTAATTTGACGTTTAATCTCAATCCTTTATGTCCTCTATTTGATTTACGTGATTAAAGTTTACGTGTGTTAACGTGCGGAGCCTAAAACGCATCAGTGGAAATCCACCCTAACCTGTCACGGATGTGTTTACAGCTATTTCGAGAAAGGTTGTCGGAAAAAGTGCACGTGACAATCTCGAAAGGCATTGTGGGTGGTTTTGAGTTCACTGTTCTTCAGAGAAATTTGAAAAAATTGGCACGAAAGGCCATGGAAATGTGTTTGCGAGTGCTAAAGCAAAGTAACAAAAGTAGGTTCGACAGCTACAGTGTCAGGAACAGAGTATTGATCATATCCCATATTACCTTTCGGGATTGTCGCGTGCACATTTTTTCCGACAACCTTTCTCGAAATAGCTGTATTGCTGGTTTTCAGTGTCACGCCATTCAAAATAGATTAAAATCAAAATCAAAACCGTTCAATAGATAAAGTCCAGAATCCGGGAAATGAAAGGAGGTACATATACAAAGACCCTCGCCAAGATTCAGGTCAGAGGAATATTTCCTATACGAGATATCTGAAGAAATGTTTTACCCAAACTTATAGAGGTTTGTAATATGGAGACGCCATGCTGGTGCTCACCTGGATGAGCTCCAACATGGCGGACGGAAACCAACAGAAACATCTGTTACCGAGTTCTGCTACAAACTGCGTGAATTTATTCTTCGAGAAACTCATAAACATTAAAGTAATACTTTTTCTAATACATGAACTGTTTAGATAGCAAAATGTCCCTGAAATAAGTCATCTTTAAACCTACGTGACAGCTCTCTCGGCCGTCATGTAAATGCCGCGTCACGCTAAAGCTTAGAAATTCAAGCGTACTCTATCACAAAACTAAGAACCCTTTCAAAGCGAAAATTTGTATGAAAATTAGTTTTCAGCTGCTCTAATGCACCGTGAAAGTAAAATCTCGTAAGGATCGATAGTTTTTTAGTTTGAATTTTAGTGACGTCATGTGAAAACAAACAATACGGGTAGCTTTGAACTTGACTAATCTACTTGCAGCAGTTCATGTCCACAGAATAGAAATCCCATATCGAGCTTTTCCGGAACGGGTTGGTCCAAGAATTCTATGGCTTGAAAGGGTTGATTATTTTGGAACAACTGATCACTTCAGTAATCGAAAAAAAAAGAATAATCTTAATGAGCAAAACTTCAAGGTTTACTGGAAAATCAGGATCGAGGATCTATCTATCTATCTATCTATCTATCTATCTATCTGTCTGTCTATCTATCTATCCATCTATCTATCCAAAATGCATGCTGTGTACAACTCTAAACATTGTACTCTGAGACTGTACAGAGACACTACAGCAGTTACCACTAACACGCGCCTTTAAAGGTTTTTTTTCCTGTCTGTTGAAACCTGAGTTTTCGTGGACGTCAATCAACTGTTTCCATGGTTTTCCACGCGCTCTGACAGAGAAGGTTCCCTCATCGCTGAATGAAGGGCAAATAAATTCGAAGGACGACGGCTTTTTAAATTCTCTTATTAAGATGAAGGATTACATTGTTAAAACAACGAGGTCTCTGCGAGCTGAGTGAAATAGCCGAAACATTCTCTATAGTTTACGTAACAGTTTTAAGGTTGTTTATTTATTTGATGTATGAAAACACGGGAGCCGTGGACGACTGAATTGCCAAGAAGCTAAGTTAGTATAAATTCAAAGAAACAAAAGATATCAAACCGAAAAGGGAAAAAAGTTTCCTCGGAATGGAGGCTGTTTTCGAAAATGAATTTTACTACTTATCATTCTTCATGTTATCGAATAGAAACCAGAACTAGCAAGAACTCAGACGAGTTGCGAGCGATTGAGAAAGCTTAATATGTGGTTGTAACTTACAGTGTGTAAATATGTCGATAATTTGAGTTTCCTCCGAGAAACACTCAACAAATTCTTTCTCCTCGTAATCTTGACATGAAGCGGCGTCAGATGTTGCAGAAAATGTTGCAAAGACGGCTGAAACGCCGACATATTCTTCCGAGTGCTCAAGAAACGGAGAAAGAATCTTCTCTAGGCCAACGCGTGAAAAACCATGGTAAGGGTTGATTGCCGTCCACCAAAACGCAGGTTTGAACCGAAGAAAAAACCCTTTGAGGGAGCGTGTTAGTGGTAACCGCTGTAAAAGTAGATACTAAGCAGCTATGGAAAATGTCGTTACTTTCACGCGATATTGATATCTTATAAAACGGACAACAAATTCAGCAGGAATACGCGCGAACTGAATTAACTGTGTGTTGTATAAGATTCTGTTAAACTTACACTTTTTTCCTGTGCTAAACATACTGTACCGAGCCGTTTCTTGGTCCGGTACAAAGAAGCTATGTATATTTATACTGACAGAGTCATGGGCCCCTGATACCGATAAAAATCATCGTTCAATTTGTCGAGTGTAAAATCCCTGAAAGAGTACTCCTCAATGGAGCAATATCAATATGTAGAAGGTTTTCCAAGGTTTCACACAGGTTTGAGGCTAAGATGTGCGGACTGTCTCTCCTTGCAATTTTTACTTTTTGAGTATATACATTATGACATACAACACTCGTTTTGTAATCCAAACGAAAAAGTAGTATAACAGCACCGAGGCCTTTGACAACAAAACTCATCTCCAAGCGAGACTTGCCTTTACTAAGAGCGTTCTTGTTGAATTATAATGTGTGTTCGCACGTCCCCTTCAAGTTTAAGTTATACTTACATCTTCACCTCTCCAAGTTTTATTATAAAGCTGAGCAAATACCTCCTTCACTGTTGTACTTGCTACTTTTGGGATTGCACAGTAGATTAACTTGAATCTGTCATCTACGAGGACAAATGCAAAATTCTCTCTATTGTATGTAGGATTTTTGTCAAATCTGTTTGTCAGGCAATAATTCTCCACGATTCTATTTCGTATTTCTTGCACATGTGCAGCGTCTGAAATAAAAGGGAAAAGAAACTGTTCGTTGGAGGGTTATCGCATGGCCCGCGTTGGAAAAAACAAAATATACAAGCTAAAGAGGTTTTTCAGCTGGCATATTTGGTACATGAATAAATTTTACCATGCCGAATTAGTTTCAGATATCTCGAGATCACTTCCTCTTCTTTGATTTATTCTTTAACTTATTCGAGGAAGAAAGAATTATTATTTTGGCTTTCCCGGGGTTTCAACCGACTCACCTGTGTGACCCGTCAGATCAGAGGAGATTCTAAGTTGAGGGTTTAGCCGATTGCGCTACTGCGACCCAAGGTAGTTCGGGATATGAAAAATAGCTATGGAATTATGCACTAGTTTCGGGACAAGATTGGGCGCGCAAGTTCGTGACTTTTCGGATTTTTTCGGCTATTTCACGAAATAAGACCGGACTACTTCGTGATATCTTGAGATCACTTCGAGTTTAGTCGTTAATTTACTCGAGGAATAAATAGAGGATATTACATGGCCGCGCAGAGATACAAAAATTTCTCTTCGAGTGTTGAAAAACATTTCACGATTGAGCGCTCCTTTCGAACTGTTTTAGGATGAATTTAAAGTTACGAAATACTGCGCAAAGACCTTTTGTCTTTGTTGAGTGTTACGTATTAAAATTGCTTTCATGCGTTGCGTGACTTTCTCGAACGTTCTCTACGTTGTTGGATTATTTATGAATAATTAATTAGGGCATGGTTACATTTCAGCATGAGTCAGCAGATTTGCATCAGTTACTGAAGTTATAAAATATGTCGAAAAGCTACTACTAGTCGCCTGTTAAGCATTTTCTAGAACCTTATGTCAAACGATATACAAGTTCCAAACGAGTTCTTTTGACGAACTAAGTTTTTTCCCGCGAGCTGGAGTGCTGTATTTAGTCAAGTGTGACGAAGGTCGATTTTCAAGTTCTATGTTTACAAGTTGGCGGAAGCCGTAAGATAGCTGAAGTTCAAGCGAGAGTTTGTTATTATTGGCAGAGGCTGTTTAGTTTACTTAAGTTCAAGTTAAGTTTGTGTTAGCGGATGCTGTGTTTTAAAGCTCTGTAAAGGCTATGTTCCTTTGGTATTAATCTTCCTTGTGTTTATCCGACATCCCTGCGTGCTGATAGTCAGTGAATAATTATCCTCAAAACATTCGAACTCGTAACATTGAGTTTTAGC
>JBBMOI010000003.1:46370000-46417500 GCA_038088405.1 Porites divaricata
ACAGAGCTCGGAGGGAGATGCGACTTGATCAATGAAGCATTCTACAGTCCCGACATTCGCCACCAAACAAAGACCACTACGCGACAAGCACAGCTTGTCATGACACGAATGCTCCGTGTCTTCCATCTACTCGCTCAGAACCACAACCTAACTTACTGGCTTGGGCATGGAACTTTACTGAGCGCCGCCAGACATAAAGGGTTTATTCCTTGGGATGATGATGTAGACATTTTCATGCCTCTAGAAGATTATATAACTTTTTTTCAATCTGTAGCAAAGGAACTCCCCGAGGATATTTTCTTCCAAAACGTGGTCAGCGATCCTGCGCTCCAACCCAAAGACGAGGAAGTTAAAACGTATCGCTTACATCAGCACAAAATTGTCGGGATTTATGAGCGAGTGTGGAACCCAAGACTTAGGGACAGGAATAGTTGCTATAGATACTGCAAGGCATTCAATTGCAGATGGCACGATGGCTTAATGGTTGATATCTTTGTCGAGCCTAGTGTAAGCTCGTCGGTCTACCCACTCAAGCTTATGGAATTCGAAGGATTTCTGTTTTTTGTTCCTAGCAACTGGAAGAAAGAGTTAGTTGGCATGTTTGGAAAAAAATGGTTTGAATTTCCAACTGATAAAAGACCTGGTGGAAACCTGGATACATTTCACGGTTGTGAAAAACTTAAAAGATGAAAGTAAAACTATTTATATTTGATCGAAATGTCAAAAAATAGCAATAAAACAAATTGGTTCCTCAGGTGTACGTAAGATACAGTTTTAAGCTTGATAAAATACCGACTTATCCAACATTCGTGTTAAAATTGGATTTCAAATTGCTTTTCAGAACCAAACCTCTTTTACTTTAAAATGTGGTCCAGTCTGAAGCAGTTGCATTAATTGCCCAGCATTTGATAGGACTTAATCTCAATCACATTTTAAAAATGAACGTTAGATGCTAAAGAAAGTAAATCTTCCACAGCTTCATTAAATATGCGCGAACGGGTCAGATACTTTTGGACAAGGCTGGAATGCGGACCGCGAATAAATAGTTTTGCTTTATTTGCTTTTCACTTAACAGGAACACACATTTTTATCTAATTTAAAGATCTTTCCTAATGAAATTTCAATAAGATTGTTTCGTCCTGTCACTGTCTGTTTCTTCTATCGAGAGTGGTCAGCTTTATTCTACACGCTCCTTGGTCCACATTCCAGAGTATGCCTAAATGTCGCGGGTCGCGACTCGCAGGTAGAGGTCGCGGGTGCGGGTGCGGGTGCGGGTGCGGGTAAGTGTCGCGGGTAAAAATAAACGGCTAAATTTAACAAAAAGATAAAAATAAACAGCAAAACAAAAATTTCTGAGCCTCGAGAAGAAAAACTTGACAACATTTTTTAAAAAAACCTTTCGTCCTGGAATTCAGCATAGCCGACGTGTAGTACATATTGCTTGGATTTGCAAGATTTTTAAAGGGGCTGTGTCACGGCAGTCCAGTTCATTTTGTTTAATTTTGCCAATTACTCGCCCTCAATCGCTATGGAACTTAAAGTATGCAAAGAAAATACAGGTAAATGACAAAATGAGAGATCCAAGACAAACAAATTTGTCTCCTGAGCATTATTTTTTACGTTGCAAGAAGCAGGGATCAACTTTGAAAAACTGTTGGGCTGAACAGTTTTCAAAAACCCTAATTTCAATCCGTTTTAATCTTCTTCAGTTTTGCCCATCCGTGGCATCTGTTGTTTCTGCTATGTTATTTTAACCTTCCTTTAAGTTTTAAGCAGTTATTTTCATATTTCTCTTACTTTGACGGGCATTTTGTAATTTCCCAATTTGGCTGAATTTCGTGACACAGCTCCTTTAAACACGGATCCATAAAACAAAGAGAACAACACTAGATTTCAAATCATATTTTTTCCAATTTTCAGTTAATATATATAATTACTCAGTAATTTGCATTTACGATATTTTTCAAGGCGAGTAAACTTTCATGGCAGTAACACCAAATCCATTTCTTACAAACCGGGGCAATTGTTTGCCTGGAGTATGAGAGGACAAAGTTTTATAAATGCCATTGCTGTGTCAGTCACGCAATTTGATTGGGGTCCATAGGATTTTGGATTACTACAGTTGGCTATAACTTAATGCTGAACAAAGTACGATTAAAAAAAATTGCTTAAATATATTCGTATAAATTCAGGCAAGACCCGAATAATTCAGAGCGACAAAAAAATCGTACGTATTTTACGCATGTTAAACCACAAACTGCCCCGAATCAATATGACCGTTCAACTTTGAATTTTATAAGAGAATGTATAAGAGTAAACAAAACATGCTGTAAACGATATATTTGAAATACTGACTTACCGTTTATTTGTGTCGTTCAAGTTCAAGTATCGTTTACAACATTTTCTTTGTTGCCATACATTCTCTCATAAAATTCAAAGTTGAAAAATATCGTAAATGCAAATTACTGAGTAATTATATAACTGAAAATTGGAAAAAATATGATTTGAAATCTAGTGTTGTTCTCTTTGTTTTATAGATCCGAGTTTAAAAATCTTGCAAATCCAAGCCATATGTATTACACGTCGGCTATGCTGAATTCCAGTACAAAAAAAGGTTTTTCTTAAAAAATGTTGTCAAGTTTTTCTTCTCGAGGCTCAGAAATTTTTGTTTTGCTGTTTATTTTTATCTTTTTGTTAAATGTAGTGGTTTATTTTTACTCGCGACCTCTACCCGTGAGTCGCGACCCGCGATGATTAGGCATACTCGTGAAAATTCGAGTGAAAAACCAGGTACGCGTGTTGGGTGTAAAGGTATCAAAAAACAAACTAAAAAGCATATGTTCATGACTTCAATTTCATAACGAGATTATTTAATATCGTCTTAGAATAACTTACAGAAAAAGCCCGGAAAATTAAGGGCATGAACGTTTTCACACCCTGTGATTTTGTCTGGAAGTGTATGTACCAGGCCTACGAACAACTGTGATAAGCTCAAGTTAAAACTTCTTTACACAGACTGCCATTAAATGTGAAATAAAAGCCGCGATTATCTAAGAATTTTCTTTTAACCGGAAGTGGTTTTCTTGGACGCATGTGCATTTCACTAAGGATGCAGAGTGTGCGTGGAGCATGCGGGAAAATGGGAGAGGACTGGGGAGGACATATTTCGCTGATAAATTTGCTTTACTGAATTTTATCGGACAAACTTTTTTTTTTGCGAAGGGTCGTGTAAAGGAAGACGGGGCCTATAATAAGAGGCATGAACTATCACTCACGAGGGACGAGGCACGAGGCACAAGCACGACCCACGACTCACGACCCACCACGCACAACCCACGACACGACCCACCCACCCACGCCAATTCGTCAATCTCTGACAAGACAACGGCTGTCCAAAAGACGAGATAGCCAAAAACGCTTCTACGTCGATATTTATACAAATATTCATAGGGTATAATCAAATGTAGTTACGTAACCTCTATTAAAAGACTGAATAATTAAGAACAAAAGGTTGACACAAAATGTGAAAAGAATGCTACGAACCGTAATGAAACAGCTTTTCAACTACATATTGTTACGTTGAAAAGCATTTATTCCCTCACGTTGCAGTAACGAAAAAAAAAACTTTATTTATCAAATAGTATGCTTCACTGAGAACTAAACAAAGGCGTCCGAAAAATGTGCTTGCAGTGCCGCATCGCTGATTTATTCCATCAGTCTAACTCGCCGTTTCCAAATGTCATTTAATTTGGCCGGTCAGGGAACTTTTTAAAAACGCATTCGACGAGATTTTTTTTTCTCTCACCTTTCTCTCCATCCAGTTCATAGTTTAAGTAAGTTGCAACTAAAGCTAAGATTGATAGATTATTGTCAAAGGCAGCCAAGCTTTTGGGTTTACCTCGGTGTAAGAACCTGTGAACTTTTTCTTTGTGTTGTACCTTTTGTTTTTCTAGGTTTTATTGTGTTGACTTCTTTGTTTTCTTTGTTTTACGTCACCGGTGAGTTTAACAGGTTCTTACACCAAGGATGAGCCAAGCTTTTCCGTAGTTTACGGACTAATGATTCTTTTGTCAGGTTGCTCAATGAAGACTGCCCCCTTCGAAACATACAAATGAAAACAACTGTGTATGCGTTCTTTCAATCACTACTTCTACGCTTTTTGTTTTCAACGTTCACTTGCTATCATAGTATCATATTGCACGCTATTTCTTATTTTCAAATTGTAACGTCTCATTATTTGAAAGACCCTGAAGAAGGAAGGCCGTGCCTTCCGAAATATTGGTTAAAAGATAATATATTCCCGACTGTAAAATCAGCCTTGCTTTTTTGTCTTATACGGAAACAAACCACTTCTTCAAAGGTTTGAATCGGCATACATGGGAACGGAGATGCCTACAAAGTCTCGAAAAACTTTGCAATTTTCCAGTCTTTCCCAAGGCACCAGATAGACGAAGCTTCGTGGACAATGTTAACATCTCTTCACCTGCAAAACAAGTTACCGGCCTTCGATTGCTGGGTTTTCTTTGACCGAATGTGACTGGCGAATATTTTTTCTCCGTTGAGACCAATGGAATTGTGGAGGTTTGGCTAAGTAAAAGCATTAGTTGGAAAGGAGGAGCGAAAATCGCACACGGTTACCCAACAGGCAAGCTTCAAGAATCTCTAGAATCTTCAAACCTTAGTGTGAAGTTATCAGCCCAACATGCGTATTATGTAGACATAGTGTACACTCGGGGCGAAATTAACAACAACAAGAAGCTCTATTTGCATGACCATAACAAAGTATTACAGTATTGCAAAAGCTACTTGAAATTAATCATTGATTCCTTGTAAATTAAATATTTAAAATAATTTGACAACGTATTAATCATTGTTTATTTTTAACCATCAGTAGGATTAATTATTTCGGAGATGAGTTTGTCTCTCAATTCAAAGCAAGTTGATATAAATGATATTAATTGGATGTTAATAAAATAGTCAGTAGAATTCATCAGATGTGATAATAAGGACTCATGTGATTGTAGTCGTAGAAATGGTATTTTAGGTTCTAGTTTAGAGAAGAACATATCTCTTATCGAAGAAAAACTTGGACAATCTAATAAAAAGTGAGTTTCATCTTCAATTCTTTTACAATTGCAGAGATTGCATAACCTTTCGTCACGTGGTATATTGTCGTATCTACCTGTCTCAATCCTAAGTTTGTGACTACTTATTCTCAGTTAGAAATAATAACGGCCCTCAAGTAAAACTTGTCTGGAAAAGACCCGATAAAAATGTCTTTGAAGTTATCCCTGGGGAGTTTTTTGCTCGGTTCAAAAATGACAGTGACATGGCTGAAATGAAAGTTTACGATGACGATTTGCCTGACGTACTTGCTTGTGAATCAATACGCCTCAAATTTGCGGGCGAACAGATGAAGACGGAGAGGATCACCTACTTAGAAAGCTCAGCAGTGAGGAACGCATTAAATTTTTGCGATTACAAACCCAGTTATCTTAATCCGGCAAACGTAGCCGGTTTTAGACAATATCAAGGAGTTTATAAACATGCCCACAAAACGTATACCTTACCCTATTCAAGTGTCGATGGAATAACAAGGGGACGAGGAGGAGCAGCATTTTTGGCTGAATTTCCTTTGGAAGAACGAGAAGCTCGCTCGGTAGTCGACAGATACACAGCTGCACTTGAGAAAAGTTACGCAGGGTCAGTCGCTTGTTTATAATGTCTTACCAAGATACTGCTTTGAACAATGAAAGGCGGCACAATCGCAAGTATTTTTCTGGGGTGAGGGGGTTCTAAGAAATGTTATAATGATAGTAGCCTATATAGTCTCCTGGTAATACTGACTATTAGTAAAATCCAACTAGTGGTCTATTATCAATGCTGCGTTCTTATTGGTTGGTTGAAGTCCTGAATTTTTTTTCAGGCTTCTTTGCGCAATTGCATAAATTGCGTTCACTGCGACGATCATTTCTTCATTTCATTGGTTGAGCTACTACTAGGCCATATGTTATAGCTCACTGGTAGCGAAAAGCGCCGGCTTTTAAAACCCAAACAATGGCTTTAGTCTAGTTTTAACTAGCTAAAGTTGTTGCTAAAGTTGTTTTGTCTTGATATTTTTTACCAACTAGTTGGATTTTACTAAAGCAATTATTCCTCTCGCTCTCATGGCCTCTGAGTCAATAGCCCATTGACTCACAGCCCATTCGGGCTCGAGGAATAATTGTTAAATAGCTTTGATTTATACTATCAGGTGCAGTATTACAGAAAGCTTCCAGTGTCCAATGCAAAATGCACTCCTTAAAAGCAACTGATAGATATGTGTTCAGACTTAATGGTGTACGTGCATGCAAATGATTGGCATCTGACTGAAAATAGAAATCATACCCACTATATAAAATCAGGAGCACCCAACGGCAATTTTCGGAAAATATCTGTTGGGAAGACGATTTGAGACCTAGAATTTTCGGAACATTTGTTGTAAAATTTCTTGCGTGCCTGTCTCTCCTAGGGTTTTCGAACATCTAAAAAATGGTATAATTACCCCTTTTTAACGGATTTTTACCCTAAAAAAGGCCACCTTAAATTTTCGGGAGCCTTTTTCTGGCTGAAATTTTCGAAAAGGTAAGTTTTGATCCCTATAATTTTCGGAACACTAGACTTTCATCTATAGGAAATCCGAACAGATGAAAAGTTTTTAGGGGATAAAAATATGCCTATATCTACCATTTAAATACTAAAATATGTTCAATGATGCTATTTTAAGTGGTTTTGAACTATATCCTCGTTGGGTGCCCCTGTAAAATAACTTATTTTCAACGAGTTACAATTCAGCCTTCCATGCGCGGCTGTTCTAATCATCTCATCGCGTGTCAACCCAACACAGTTAACTATTTTTGCTCAACTCGATTACATGCATCGTGCAATTAGTCGACGCTCTATCCAGTAACTTCGGCGAAACTAAATTTCCTTGGTATAAACCCACACAATCGCCAGCTAGGATGATTCTACCTGACACAGCTCCTATTCCTAGTGTATTTTAGCCACACAAAGAACATATCGACTTAAATCTCTCAAACTAAAACTTCAGCCTGCCGATTGGGCTTAAGGTAATTCCCTTGTTTTGCACTGCGCACCCGCTACTGCGCATAACATTGCCACATTCAAGATGGCGGCGGTTCTTCCCACTAGCGCGAAAAGAACAAAAAAGGGCCGCTTTCGCAGAGCTAAAGCTTTTATTCGCACTAATAATGCTGCAGATCGGCTGACAGCTTCCTGATTTGCTATCGAAAAACAAGAAAATGAAAGAAATGTGCGTGATCCCGAAGTCTCCAGTGGTTTTTCACTTCCCGGCCGTCGAGTTGTGGAATTATTAAAATGTTCTGGCTGAGACTTTGGATTATGGAGGCTGTGAAGCCTGTGGGACAGCTCTACGGCTCTCCAACTGCATTAACGAGCCAGTATCTGGCCTAGGATCGCTACTGTACATATGTTGTTCAAACTCCGACAGCGGATAGAGAGACGAATATTACTGGAACAAATAAGACCCACTGTAGCACCAGGACCACGCGAGGTAGACCAATCTTTGATGTAAACGCGAAGTTTGCTGCTGAATTCACATTTTGCTGTGTATAGAAACCAAACAAGCGAACATATGAAGAATAGGAATCAAAAGTCTTTCTTCAAGTTTCTTTGTCAAGCATTATTATGCAAAAGCAAAAAAATCGAACCCTAGCTCACTGGAATTAAACAGAACGCCCGCGCTACAAACTAGCCCAAAATTAAGATTCATAACTCCAAAATCTCCTCAAATCTTGACTTACCACCTTCCTTGGTATTTGATGTACTCTTTTCAAGTTTGAATTTCTGTGTTGGCGATATCAAACACATAAAAACAACCGAAAACAAGCTTGATCTCGAGTGCATACTTCGAACACGATGAGCGTTATTTTGTATCTCGCCCCAGTCCCCGCCGAGCAAATTATCCATCCAGACCACCTTTCACAGCAGTTTGAGAGGAAACAAGCACGGTGACCCCCGATTTTTTTCCCAGGTATTTGCTAAGAACAGTCTAATAAAAAACATATTTGAAGAAGAAAAAAAGTTTGATAGTAGAACATGATTTTTTTGGGGAAAATAGTTTCGTATTGCTGTATTTGGGTCAAGGCGAGGACTTCAAGCTAACCACGGAACCGTCCGAAAAAGTGCAATGCCCCACAACCAGGCATTCAAAAACGAATTAAATGAAGCAATAGTGCTTATTTGAAGAAAAGAAGCTTTATTTACAAGATAAAATTTTGTGTGTTTCAAGTAACAGACTTTATTCTGTAAGAAGGGGATTCGAATTTTTAACACGCAACCAGTAAAAATACCCTAGTTTAAGACAAAAAAGCAAGGCTGATTTTACAGTCGGGAATATATTATCTTTTGACCAATATTTCGGAAGGCACGGCCTTCCTTCTTCAGGGTCTTACAAATAATGAGACGTTAAAATTTGAAAATAAGAAATAGCGTGCAATATAATACTATGATAGCAAGTGAACGTTGAAAACAAAAGCCGTTGAAGTAGTGATTGAAAGAAATTTGAAATAGAAAAATAAGTGATAACAAAGAGAAGAAATAAATATAGTATTACATTTCATCTTTCTTATTAATACCTAAAGGTTCAAGAGTTTTACCTCTCTCGATAAGGTATGCCTCTCTAGCTTTTCGTACACTGTCTCTATTAGATTTGGTAAGCTCTAGTGGGATGAGGGTGATGTCGTCAGCAGAGTGATCATTGGTAAGAAAGTGTTCTGAGACTGTGGTGGGTTTAGAGATATTAGAGGGGTTATCAACTGGTCTGCGGTGTTCGTTGAAGCGGTCTTTAAGTCGTCGTTTGGTTTCACCTATGTATTGTTTGGAGCACTGGTTGCATTGTATCATGTAAATGACGTTTTTCGAGCACGGTGACCCCATCTTTTTATTGCATTTTTTTAATGTTCATATCATGAATGTTCATTATGCCAAGTTTCAATAAGGTTTGATAGTAGAACAATTTCAACGGAATTACCTCAAGGGAGCAGTCTGGTTGGTTTTTGGGGGAAAGGGTAGAAAAGGTATACACATAAGCCAGTTAGTCCTTTCAGATCTCAGAGGCAGGCTTGTTGTGGTGGTGGACTATCTGGTATTTGCCTACGAATCATTTTCAGGCTATTCATATTTTTAATTTTGAACAACCCCCATGCCAAATCTAATCTACTTAATCTGCAAAATTCCGAAAATAAGCTCCAGGGCTTATATTTTTCAAAGGCCCTTTTGGAGGGGCTTATATACGGAGAGAAATTTGCGTATCAAAATCGGCCGGGCTTAGGCCCGTTTCAAACGTCGTGCTAATGTCGTGCCGAACTCAATTGATCGAATTAAATTCGACTTTAGCACGGCAGTAGCGCGACTTGCCTTGCCGTGCTACACGGCAGTAGCTCGACTTGGTTTCAAACGTCGTACTACCGCCGTGCCGAACTCAATTCATAAATTACAAATGCATTAGAATACATTTTAAACTTTCCTGAACCGTTTCTTTATTATTGTGTTTTGTTTTCGGCAACAGCCCTTCTATTCGATTGAATTAAATTCGACGTCTGAAACTAAGTCGTGCTAGTGTCGTGCTGCAATCGAGCTACAGTCGAGCCAGCTTAGCACGGCAGTAGCACGACGTTTGAAACAGGCCTTATACTGGAAGGGAAATTTGCTTCTCCAAATCGATTGGGTTAGCTTATAGTTGGAAGGAAATTTTATGTCAGTAATTTGCAGAGAGTTTTTGGAGGGGCAATTTAAAGGAGGGTTTTTTGCGTTACGAGTTAATTTGCGGGGCTTAATTTTTGAAACTTTATGGTATTTTCCTAGGTTTTCCTAAATTTTAAACATCCCTCCCTCTAATATTTATACTTTAAGAAGATTTGGAAAATCACTCGAAAATATAGGCTCTATTTGACGCTGCCCTCTCGGACCTTCCCAAGAAGAGACGGCCGTTTGAAATCTTCTCCAGGAAAATAAACTTATGCTACCTGCTCGATTTGAGCAGGCAACGATCGATCTAATTGGTGGTAATTGACAATAGCTAGCCTGCGGAAACAGAGGGGCGAGGGGAAACGGCAGTTTTCGCAGGTTAGACAATACCAAGCCCATGCGTCCAGCCGTCTGTTCGGGGGAGGAGCGCGGGATCATCTCCCAAACAGCGGCTGGTAATCAAGCCTACCAAAAAAAATTCCCAAAAACTAATTGAACCAGGGACTCTAAACTGATTGAGTCATTTTTTGATTAAATAATATATAGATTTAGCCGGGGCTAAAAGCGAAGCCCCCATTAATAAATTTATTATTTAAATCAAACAATAAACTTGTAATCCACAAATCAGTTAACTTAAGGGGAAATTCATATGGGAAAGGCTAAGTGATTTTAGAGTGAAACATCTTACATCGAGTTGATAGCCATATAAAACATCCAAAAATAGCAATCATCTTCGATCACATTCAAGAGCCGTAATGGTTCTTGATCACAGTGGATTATACCTGGAAAACAAATTCTTGGAAAACAAATCAGGCCGAATTTTTGCTTTCGACAAGTTTACTTTATAAAATCTTGCCAACAAATCCGGGGATATGTAAACCAACCTTTTATACTTTTTACACATCACATCTGAGGTGAAACCGTACTATTTATCATACAGACCTCGAGCGCCAAATTTGCTGTGAACATTAAAAGAGTTATGCTTCAACATAAATAGTTTATTGTTTTTTTTTTTATTTAAGGGTTTTATAACGATGTGTAATCTTGAAAAGCGTTTGATACGCGCGGCAAAAAGATAACTCCTGCAAGCGATGTTCATGAACGACGGAAAACAAACAGAACAGCGATTTAAATTGCAAGAGAGACTACTAACAATCACTAAAACAAATATAATTTGGTTAAACATTTACAGACACAACAATTTTCATTCACGAAGATAAGTATTAAAGCTCTTTCGAAAAATCTTGAGTCTTAAAGCTTAATAACTTTATGTTTTAAGCCGGCCTCGCGGTGTTTGCTTTTCTCAAAGATGAACTCGAGGCAAGAAAATCGCTCAAATTTTTCTTTCTACAGCCAAATTTATAACTAAATATTCTTCGGAACGTTTTCTTTCTATTTGCGGTGAGAAAATATATCTAAAGGCTTTATTTAAGTTCTGTAAGCTTATATCAAACCTGATATTAGGTCGGTTCATTGTCTCAAATCTTACAAACGTCAGTGAAACGCGCATAAACTTGCCGCATAAATTGTGCTCGACTACATGAAATTAGATATAAAAAAACAAACATCAACTGCAATCATTACTCAGGCTTACCTTTCGAGATGCGGTTCGTAAAAGCTATCAAGTAACGCGAGAGTCGCTTGAGAATTTTGAATCCTCTTTAATCAAGCATCAAGCAAGGTGAAAAACGAAAACGATGCCATCCGAAATCGGATTTCCAACTTCGACAAGCGACGCATCTCTCAACCAAAAACCCAAAGAACAACTATGAATAACAGACTTGATAGCAGCTGTATTTCATTTTGTACATCCAGTGGAAAAAGACAGTTAAAAACATCACAAGTTGACACAAAACTCTGTCAGCTTCAGCTGTCAAAGTAAACAAGATTCAAGATGCGGCATAAATTTTCCGCATGAACTCACCTGTCAAATTTTGACCAATCAGAGCATAAAAATTGGGCGTAGAGCGTGACCTAGGTAACAAAAGGTCTTCCTCGCCTGTATTGTTAAATAACTTGCTGAATTTTCGCGTCCATGGTTAGTTTGAAATCAAACTCTTAATAGTGTGGGGCCATCATGATATAAACACAGCATATTTCATATAAATTTAAAAAAATAATAAACTTGAGCCTGCGATCATCTGAAAACCAGTAACTTGTCAGCAGATAACTTCAAAAAAGTACTCGACCTCGATGGGTCGACACCTGAGCCCGCGATACTGGCAGGTAATACTGGTCAGCGGATACCTTGTTTTGACAGCTGTCAATTGATCACAATATTGATGTGCAATCAGTTTCCTCCTGGGCTTCCTGGGCTCCCAAAGTAGTTAGAAAGTGTTAAAGTAAACATTGGTTTTCCTGTGGTGCGGACGGACGGACGGCGGGCGGGCGGTCGGTGTACGGTCACGTGATTACCAAATTTTCTGGGATGGGTAGATTACCTTAGCTATGGAGCTCCGCTAAAATGTTGGCTAGATATCTAAGAAAAAGGGCCGAAATAAACGAAAAATAATGCCTTTAGCCAGACTGCCCCCTTAATAATCCACTTTAACAAGTTCACGGTGAAAAGCTTTATTTATCACACAAGACAGAACTTGATAGATTAACAGTTCCCTTTGTACTATAGGAAATATAAATTCAACACCATCAAGCGCGTAGAGATGAAAGACGATCCTAAGAAAGGGAAGAGATGTCTACTTGAGCTTGTCATTAAGGATATCACCGATGGAACACACTACTTATTAGCAGAATACGTCTTTGTACCTCATGGAAAAAACGCTTCTTTTTTATGTTCTCCTAACGCTCTGCAGTGGAACAGGACAGCGGATGTCTACTTAATACTCACGGCTAAGAACCTGGGTCGATGGGTTCATCATTTTAAACAGAAAAGAACGTTGAAAAGATCGTACAAGAAACAAGAGATGATCACTTGGACGTTGTTAAATATGACTTTGGAAGCCCCGATATTGATATTAAACAGCCTTTACAAAGAAGCATCTTAAGAAATTACCATTTTATCATAAGTCCTGGACCCTATTCCAGGACTAAGTCTTTCAGTGAGGCTATAAAATCGGTTGATGGCCCAGACGCTATTGTTGTTACTATGGATCTTCATCTTTATTGGAAGTCAGACCATAAGTGATATGCGTAAGGTAAGATTACTGCCAATATGAGCCCGCAGAGTATCCGGATTAGAATGAACAAACAATTCTTGCTAAGACCACTTGGACAAACAGCGGCGAGGGAAAGCCCGATCTTGTCATGTGGAGGGTGACAGGGGGGGCGAGAGCCCGGGAGAACAGGGGGGAGGTATTACGGGAGACGGGAGAAGAAAGGGAGGGAGGAGGGATCTCTACGATGGCGGGAAGCGGGAGAGAAATTCAAAAAGGCAGTCAAAGAAACGAACCCAACAACGTTTCTTGACTTCCATTTAACGTTTTCCTAGGCTTAAAGCAAAATTTTATACACGAGAAAAGTCAAAAAACGAAAATTCGTGCTCGGGATAAAAAAAAAAAAAAAACGGCATTACTTCCTGTGAAATTGGAAACCTTTCCTAGTCGCTTACATCATAGGGCATGAATGAGATAGCATGACATATGCACACGTGTGTCGACTGTGTCCGTCGAGTCAGTGTCTCGTTTGTCTTGCTAGCTGTCGAAATTCTCCGTAAGGACGACAAAGCGAGTCAGATCAAATGTTTTCAAAGACCATTTTGATCGGTCTTAGTATTTCTCGGTTTGGTGGGGAAAAACCGTCCATGGACGACCTTCCTGGGAGTTCACAAAACACTGTAAAGAAGATTTTCCCACATTGTGTAAGCTTGTGTCGAAGGAATGCCGCTTCAGTGATCGCGCTGGAAAGTGCGGAGTGGTTCGATTTACAACACAATTGTTTTTATTTTGGACAAGGCCAAAGCACTCCCTATTAGAATCTGAATAGGGAGTCAAACAGCGTAATTTACATGATAACGGGAGAAACACAATAAAGGGCGGGAGTCGGGAGACAAAGGGACAAAAACGTACGGGAGGCGGGAGAACGGGGTACGGGAAGCGGGAGATTGTGATTTCCCCCTCCCCCCCCCCCCCCCCCTCCAGGATCAGCGGTATAAAATAACTCTTAAAATTAAAGGCAAGGCTGATTGGACAGCTAAGGGTTAAAATTTGAATATTTGCCCAATGTTTCGACTAGACAAAACTAGTCTTCATCAGGGGCTAGAAAAGGTAAGTGGACGGACGGGTCCATTCTAATCCGGATAAATCTAAAAATGACGTCTTCGCCCCGAAAACGTTTTACGTAAGTTAGCTACTCAGGCTACTGATGATGTAGCAGGTAAACATCGTGCTCCGATTGGTCTTTCACCTTTGTCTAATCAATTACCTTATTTTGATTTCAGCATTGTTTGAAAGGAAGGACAGTTTACGCTCCTCAAATCATCTTTCTGCATTGTGGTGGCAGTAGCAATGTGCCCCTTGGCGTCTGGTATCACTATAGTTATGGCACGATAGCGATGTACAAAAGCGACTGGGAATCCTTCGGAGGGTTTTCCAAAAATTTCCTCAACAAAGTCACGTGGGGTGGGGAGGACTGGGAAATAATTGATGGTGCAGTTAGGGGGGGGCTGGAAATAGAACGCAAGCGTGCGCCATGGATTTTTCACTACCAACACACCAAAGAGGGAATGTGGCAGAGAAATTAGATGACATCCTTTTGTTTTTGTTTTGAGGTTAATTCAAGAGCGGATTTAGGGGTGGGCCCAGGGGGACCAAGGGACCCAGGCCCTCCCTTTTGTCCCTGAATTTCTTTGCTTTTGTAAACGTTTGTCGGATGGTACTTTGGCTTTCCTTTGTTACTTAAATATATTTTCTTTAATAAACATTGTTAATAAGAAAAGAATCTGTTTTTGAAGCCTACATTGTTATTTGCAAACTACAGTTCCCAGAATGCATGCAGTAAATATGCGTCTCAAAAAAACTGGATTTGACAATTCTCAGGGAGACAATGTTGCCGTCTTTGCCGGAAGGTTGTGCTTTGCCGCAATCGCTTCGACCCCTGCCAGCATAAAGTGTTAAAGGCCAAATGAACCAAAAAATTGAAATATTTTCTTTGCCGTTTATCTTCACCAAATACTAAAAAGAAACATCCTAAGTGAGATTTGGGTAAAGATTTTTCTTCCCAAGCCTATATAGAAAGATAAAAGATCAAAATCCGAGCATGGCTCCAGTTTGCGGGAAATAACAGACGGCATTTAAATCGAAAAAATAAGGTCATAGTTGAAAAGATAAGAATTTCAACGAACAATTTGAAAAGAAAAACCAATTTTCTAAAAATCTGGAGGGTGTAGAAATTGTAAAAACAAAATTGTTTTCGCGCCTATTAAGAGGCTGTCCGCGTAAGAACCGATAAGGCAAATTTCGGTCTATCACGGATTGTCCTGATTTTTTCGGTGGAAGATACCTATCCTATCGCATGAAGAAATATCACATTTATTTGGACCAACTCAATTTTTTCTCTATTTTACAGGAAGATTTTCTAGGTCACCTAAAACTAGCCAGTTTGCCATCGGAAGTGGTGCGATTTTGGTGAAAGTTTAGGGCTCTGTCAAACCTACCTTACAAGGCCGAATAAGCTGATTATTTTACACACAAAAGTTTTAACTCTGGTTAATAGTTTCAAGGTTTAATGGTTACATTGTGTGGAAAGTTGGCTGAGATATGATTTTTTTAAAATACCCTTTAATTTGTTCAGCAGGAAAAGTAATTTACATAACTAGAGCTGAACGGTAATTTCGCAAAAGTGGCACCTGACCCAGACTCAAGTCTATGATAAATCAGAAGTACTAAGACCAGTCTACTTCTTAATGCAATAAAATTTGTGGGCACTCTCACTCTCGTGCTGTACAAAATTCCGTTAATGTTCCAAAATTCGCCATTTTGACAGCAAAGCTGGAATTGTAACGGTCCGCATCTGATCGACTAATTTCCACAACTTTAACGTTTCTAATTATCGCCAAATGTCATTAGACCCTTTAAATGTTGGACTTTTGAAAACATGTGGAGAAAACTTAGTAAACGCTTTTTCTTGTTATTTTTAAGTCAACGATGAACGTGACTTTATTCTTCGTATGCAAATTAGCTTTAGATGCGTCGTTTCAACAAATTGACATGAAACATAATCTTTACATTTCACATTTCTAAGTGGAAAAATAACTCTTCTTTCCACAGAAAAACACAAACCATGACTTAGAATCCCCTTAAGGTCTGTTTTTTTTTTTTCAAAGAGGAAGAAGCAGCTGAATGATATATCATGATATATGTTTGCGCGGCTTAAAATAATTCAATTGCTGTGGCCTGTCACGCATTCTTAAAGAGGGTTCGTCGACTAGAAAACAATAGCGTCGTATTGACCAATTCTATAAAAAAAAGTCCTCTTGTCAGCACAATAAAATTTGTGAGCACTCTTTTTTGCGTGCCTTAAAAAATAGCGTCAACGTTGAAAGATTTTAAAAATGATGATATTTGACAGTAGGTCTTTGTACATGGCACTATGGCAAAAAAAAAAAAGAAGACGAAAGAAAACAGAAAAAAAAAATGCCCCACACTTTTTCTATCTTAAAGAGTTTTATTTTTTTTTTATTGTAAGAGAAAATCCATTTAATGCTTTGCAAAAGGCAAATTAGCTGTAAATTTCAGTTTCATTCAAAGATCTGTAAAGCGTTTATCGGTAACAGAATGAAACGGGAAAAATAGTTCCTTTTTTCAGTGAATACACGCAAAAGGGATTATCTTTTAAGTTTTTGTTAGGGTATGACGTCCGAATTCCCACGATGATCTTGTTTTGGTTTCAATCTAATTGAATTATAATGCAACAGGTGCCAGTTTCAAATATAATTATGTATGAAATCGCCGAAGAGATCAATTGTGAAAAATGGCTTATTCAGCTATTTCATCAAACTGTTCTTTCTGCGAGATCGTAAAGACAGAGTTTGGTCCCAGTAGGGGTGTGGAGGGAAATGTCTTGGTCGCAGAGTGCATGGATGATAGCTGTCACTTGTCTAAGTGTATCGAAGTCAATGAAAATGGACTCATTTTAGCGAGAGTAAGTATTTGAGGCTTTGTAGGTATTCGGAACTAAAATGACATTCTGCCCAAGGCACAGACACTAAATAGCCCGTGTACAGACCCCCCCCCCCCCCTCCCCTCAGGAAAAAAGAGGCCCCTTCTCCGAGTGGGGTGGGAGTGGTGTGTACACAGACTAACGCTAAAATAACAATCTGCCTAAGGCACAGACACCTACTTGGCAGGTTTTTGCGAGCGCCAAGGTCTTGTTAGGCTCGAAAATGAGCCCCCAACGGACCGGGAAACGGCAGAAATCGAGCCTAAGGTCTTGTCAATACCCCAGTCATACTCTGGATCATACTTGCAAAATAACTACTGTGGCAGGAAGACATGTCGTGAATTTCCAGATAGCCATCGAAATAAGTCAAAGTTTTGTCCCATCACGTAAGTATCATTCTTTTTTCTTCTTCCTGCAATAAAAATTTTCTAAACGTACAGGGATATTCTAATTTCTCTATTCAACATTTCATCTTGCGGTGTTTTCTGATGTTCGTTTCCAGTTTATTTGAGCTTGCAAAGATAGTTTATTTATTTATATTTTTTGACAGCCGTGAATCTTGCCCTAATCAATTCTTACTTTTAAAATACTATACATAAAGGCTAATCCGTGTGCTGTAAAACATAGTTTTCTGACGATTGTTTGAAGAGCATTATAAAATTAATGGGAAAAAAAGAAAAAAAACTACACGGAGTCATTCACGGAGTCAGGATTGAACCTTCCCCAGGGCTTTCCCGCCCCTGCCATTTTCTAAGAGGAATGTCCTGGCGACGAGGCTAGGAGTGATTGGGGTCGAGGTGTCGTTCACGTGACTGTATGAAAAGTATTTCATTCTTGTAATAAAAATATTTTCTTTTAACTTAAACATGTCCCTGGTTTTGTAAAAATTAGTGAGACTTCTGTTTCTCATGTTTTGATAACAAACATTTCTCCAGATTCCTGTTTTTTTTTTTTTTTTGTATTTGTACCCTCTTGAACAATGTGCTCCGTCAGACTACTTCTCTTATCTCTCCATTGTTAACCTACTTTACCATCCACCCTCCCTCCCCCCTGTTCCACCTTTACTTTCACAAGCATTTGTACTTAAAGGGGTGAAATTTCTCCTGTGTATATTAATTTCTAAAAAATTAAGTCCTATTTTTTCCTTAAATTCTTAAACTTAGTTCTTTTTTTTTTTAACAGCCAGGGTCCTAAAGTGGTTTAGGGCTCCGGGGCTCCGGACAAAATAAACAGGACTCCAGGGCTCCCGAGAAATTGATCAAGGACTCCAAGCTCCGATACGCTTTTTTGCTTTAATTCAAAGGCAAATCCTAGAATTGAGAAAATACAACAATTTCTATTTTTTGAACGCTGATTTTATGTTTTTCTCCACTCTACTCGTGTTTCACAGTTATCTAGAGTTATTTGTCAATCATGATCAATGGATACGTTTATATAATATTTGACACAGTGAATGACGTGTCAGGGTTGGAAGGTTAAAACGCGGCAAGACCACGATTCTTTCATACCACGATGTGAAAGATCCAAAAGTTTGAAAAGTTTTTCTTCGTCGTGGCATTTTCGTCAGTAGTTTCAAGTGAAAAAAAATTATGTCGTTTGCAGAGGAAGAAAGAGAAGGTGAAGGATCCAATGAGCCTACGTTGATCCGCTATGTGGATTTTTCCATTGTCCAGGTAGGACAAAAACTTATCAACCTCAATCAAGCAGTACATATCTCAGTAATTTAGAGTTTAAACCTGTATAAATGATGCAGTTAAAAAGTGGGGATTGCAGCGCACGCCCAGAATAGCATCACTGACAATGAAAAGAATGAATGTTAGTTAGCCTCAGTCTAGCTTACTGGTTTTTTACTATCTTAATTCGTTCCGATTCCCAGCAAACAACAAACAAAGCACGTCATGACGCTATCTGTGTGCAAGAATATCGGTATTTTAATTTTTGGGCTATGGGCTCCGCAGCAAACGTTTTGAGGGCTCCAGGCTCTACAGTTAAATAATATTAGGGCTCCAAGCAACGAAGCGATGGGGCTCCGGTCTCCGCGGAAAAAAAAAATTGGGGCTCTTGGGCTCCGGCCAACCACCCCCCCCCCCCCCCCCCCTTTGGGACCCTGAAGTACCGCCAAAGATGCTCCTAAGGCTGCAATAAGCGCACTCGCCCCTTTTCTATTTTTCATATAGTGAAATGCCCACCCTTTCATACACCTGAAGCCTGGAAAAGATACCCCATCATAGGGAGTTCTCCCCACCCCCAGGCCAAGTCCGTGCTCAACTATTGTCAGCCCACGTTGGACTCTAGGCCCGTTTGAGTTAATACCTAAACCTAGTCCTAAGCGTAAACAATAAGGCAATGGACGAAATAACCAATGTGATGAGCTTGAATATAAATTGAACTTGACCATAGAGATCTGTTGCAAGAAGACGAGGAGTTCGAAAGGCAAAAGCTTGTTATACAAATCGCTGAGAATTGAGACCACAACACCCTCAGTCAAAAGCTTTCAACCTATGTGTATGTCAAAATCAACATAGTCAGTTCAACGTGGTAATGCTAAAAAAATATTGTGTCTCTTTGAAATACCATTCAAATCCAGGGAAAGAAAAGGAGACCTAATTGACAAACTTTCGTCTTTCATACAAGAGTGCACGTGCTTTTCTCCATCTGCTCAGGAGTGAACACAGGGATCCTTAATTTAGTGTGATTAACAGCCGGGACAAAAACTATGCCTTTTTCTGCATGCCACCGAAATGTTGCTAATTGGCGATAAACACAATGCTAAAGTTTGTAGGGTAGCCTATAGTTAGCTAGGGATCTAGGAAATGTGTATGTTGCCTAAAGGACTTTGCAGGTGTTCCTGTAGTGTCGCACGGTATCCCTGAAGTTGTTTGTGAGCTATTTCCAAAATATTAATTGTTAATTCTGTAATTGAAAATATTGTGCTACTGCTCGTGAATAAGAGTGGCCGTGTCCAAGTGACTACTTCGTAGCTATTTGTCATGTATTACACCATGGGCTGTCATAACCCTATCCTAGTGGCGCAAGGGGATACTGACTCAGTTAAAACGGTCGTAGAATGAATAAATACAACAGCACGGTATTTCCCACCCAGTAGAGAATCGGACTAAACTGTGATTAAATTGTATGATTATCAACAACTATGACTTCAAAAAAGATATAATAAGATATAAGAACTGATCGATACACGGCCCCTCTGGGGGAATGCTTGACGCGCCACAGTAATCAAATTATTTTAATTCGCGTAAACATATCTTCTTTTGCTGCTTCTTCCTCGTAAAAGAAACAGACCTAGGGGGATTCTAAGTCGTATACCTTTCGTGTTTTTCCGTGGAAAAAAGAGATCTTTTTTACTTAAAAAAATGTGAAATACAAGGATTATATTTTCTGTGAATTTGTTGAAACGTCACGCAGCTAATCGGAAGGTAAGGCTAATTTGCATACGGAGAATGAAGTCACGTTCATCGTTGACAAGAGAAAAACCCTAGAAAAAGCGATTACCAAGTTTTCTCCACATGTTTTCAAAAGTCCAACATTTAAAGGGTCTAATGACATTTGGTGATAATTAGAAAAGTTAAAGCTGTGGAAATTAGTCGATCAGATGCGGACCGTTACAATTCCAGCTTTGCTGTCAAAATGGCGAATTTTGGTACATTAACGGAATTTTGTACAGCACGAGAGTGAGAGTGCCCACAAATTTTATTGCATTAAGAAGTAGACTGGTCTTAGTACTTCTGATTTATCATAGACTTGAGTCTGGGTCAGGTGCCACTTTTGCGAAATTACCGTTCAGCTCTAGTTATGCAAATTACTTTCCTGCTGAGCGTCATTTTAAAAAAATCATATCTCAGCCAACTTTCCACAGAATGCAACCATTAAACCTTGAAACTATTAACCAGAGTTAAAACTTTTGTGTGTAAAATAATCAGCTTATTCGGCCTTGTAAGGTAGGTTTGACAGAGCCCTAAACTTTCATCAAAATCGCACCACTTCCGATGGCAAACTGGCTAGTTTAAGGTGACCTAGAAAATCTTCCTGTAAAATAGAGAAAAAATTGAGTTGGTCCAAATAAATGTGATATTTCTTCATGGGATAGGATAGGTATCTTCCACTGAAAAAATCAGGGCAATCTGTGATAGACCGAAATTTGCCTTATCGGTTCTTACGCGGACAGCCTCTTAAAACGGTCTTTCGCGAACCCAGTTAATTTAAACTTATCTGCAATGTTTACAACACTGTGTTGGCTTTTTCTGGCCACTTTGCCGTCTGCATGTTTTTGGATGTTGGTTTGCTGGTAAAACTAGGAATACCAAAGAGGCTTGTTACAACGATACTAAGCCCTTACCACCAGGGTTAACGAGAGCTGCTAACGTGCTAAAGCACACGATAGTTTGCCTGAGACATCGAGTAAATGATCGCGTATAACAAGACAGTCGTTGCTCTGAACCTTTTCAAGAGAACCACTCTGTTTTATCTTTATAGTGTATAGTTCAGTAAGGACAAAGAATTCAGTGATCACAACTTGACTGGTTCATTAAAGAAAAAAAAAATTCAATAAGAAAATGCATGTTTCTACTATTCTAATTTGAAATCTTTTTGTGTGAATACTTTTTGAATATAATGTAATAAGGTAGTTTAAAAATTATTTCTCGAGTTCAATAAATTCAACAGTTCAATAAGCTCAACAATCATAATTGGTTGCTGAAAAGCCATATTATTTTATAAACTTTTTTCGTTAAAAAAAGACCGCAGCAGAGTTAGCTGAGTCGGTAGAGCGTGTTGGCTGCAGAGCGGGAGGTCGCGGGTTCGATTCCTGGGGCCGGACCAATACTCAGGGTCTTAAAATAACTGCAGTGCAAACGGCGACACCTTCGCCTGGTTCTGATGACCACGTAGAATGGCGGTCGCGTCTCCAGTTGGAGACGTAAAATATAGTGATCCCAATTAGTACTTTCGTGCCAAATACATTGACACCCAAATAAAGTGCCTTTTTTTTTTTTTCAATAACCATACACAACAGTTCAATAACCGCACCAGTAGTTCAATGACCACACATTAGTTCATTGAGCGTAAAATACATGTAGCTGGGGGAAAAATAGCCACAAATGTGTAGCATTATAACTAATTAAGTAAGTGGTAAATACTCATTTAGCAACGATACAAGAGGGGTGTTTTTCAAAATTTTTGACAGAAGAAGGTCGGGAGTTGCTAATTTTTTTCTCCACTTATTAAAAAAGGAAGCATTATTTTGTGGATTTTTTTTATGAAAGAAGACCACCCTTGACCATCCTAACTTACTTGCGTTAAAAAAAATACACTCCTCACAGGACTTTCATCATTAATAATAATAATAATAATAAATAAAAACTTTTAGTATAATTACATCGATGACTATCGAAAATAGAGCGCTGTGATTGGCTAGGAGCTTCGCACTATCCCGCGATAATCACCGCGCGGTGATTATAGCATTGAAGGCTAGCAGTTTTCAAAATGGCAGCCAGATTTTTTGATGTTTTGGGGTCGGAAATTGATCAATAATTTTATTTTCTCGAATAATCATCAATGTAATTATACTAAAACAATTAGTCGCCTCAGGCGACGTGAATATTGGCGAATAGTCACCTCGACTTCGTCTCGGTGACTATTCGCCAATATTCACGTCGCCTTCGGCGACTAATTGTTAAATATAGCGCACTTATATGCTAAAGTTCTAAGGCGCTTTACAATTAATTAAAATAAAATTAAAAGCTTAAAAATTAAAAACTTAAAAAGTAACAAGACGAATAAAAACATTTTCTAAATAAATAAGTCTTAAGATCACGCTTAAAAGTATCTAAGTCCACTGCCAGTCTCAGATTGTCAGGTAGGCCGTTCCAAAGTGTCGGCGCACAGACAGAAAAGGATCGAGCACCATACTTTGAATTGGACCGAGGAACCTTCAAGAGACCCCTAGATGAAGATCGCAATGGCCATGTTGGCACATATCTGTCCAGAAGATCTGTTATGTAACTGGGTGACAGTCCATTAAGCGCCTTGAATGTTGATAATAGGATCTTGAACACAATACGTTGACTAACAGGGAGCCAATGAAGTTCGATCAACAAAGGGGTTACATGATCATACTTCTGTTTACGCAAAATCAGACATGCAGCACAATTCATGACAGCTTGAAGTCGTTCAATAAGATATTTTGGAAGTCCGTACAGTAATGCGTTCCCATTATCCATTATCATTGGAATGTCGTAAAGTGCTCGATGGCTCAAATAGCATACAAAACTTGAAAAAAAGTGTCACCAGTTTAAACTTTGCTGACGAATGTTATTAAACTGTACAAATTTAATGCTTGAAAACACATTGCAACTTTTTTTATGAAGGAATGTTCTAAACTTCATCATTGTCACCAAATCCCTTAGTACCCTCTTCATTTCCACCATCATCGTCATCATCATCATCATCATCATCATCATCATAGGCAACCGTGACATTAACAACATGATCGTTCCCATGATCATCAGCATCAACAACAACAACAACATCAACAACATTATCAACACTTTACTTCTCTAAATTATGAATAGCACAATCTACAGTTCCCTCAGTTGCCTAAGTGCTTTGAGTAGTCTGCTTGTTCGGGAATTGAGCTCACGCTTCTCCCCCAAACAGTCTCTTCTCGGAGAGGACCAAACGAGCGGCAGAAATCGAGCCTAAAAAATATCTGGGGGGATCTGGGGGGAGCGCTGTCAAAATATTCCGTATAATGTGGGGGGGGGGATCGTATTTTTTTTGCCCCTTAAAAAAGATATCCTCTGCCCCCCCCCCCCCCCCCCCGTGCAGTATACTGTAATGAATGCAGCCTAAGTCCAAAATTTTCCATCTCCTTCAGCTGTTTTGACTTGAAGTCAGAAGCTCTACTTCCTGTCCAAATCCAAAAGGCATTAACAAATTACATCACCGTCTGTATGCACCAGATCATCAACAAAACGACACAGGAGATGCTTGGGAACGGTAGCAACAGTTTTCTTTTCGATACGAATTAAAACAGTTACAAACACGTCTAGCTATCGCAGTTCGAATAACAGGAGAAGCAGGATAGGCTGCAGTGCAGGCGTATTTGGGTGGGAAAGCTTGTTCATGTTCGTATCGTTACGATGAAGCCGCCATCTTTGATTTTATGACAGAGGAAGATTGGGGAGAGTAGAAATAGTAACCCTTAGGGTAAGTGTGCCCCTTCTCCCCGCTCCCCTTGACTCGCCCCATTTCCTCCTCTTCGGGACATGGCCAGAAATTCCGGACAACGCAACGGCGCACGCGCGGGATTACTCGGCAATATGGCCGCCAAACACTCAAAGGAAATGTGTGGCAGAAATAAAACACAATAAAATAGAGCAATTTCTGGCTTACCGGGAACAAGTGCCGCGATGCGGTCGTGTTCTTGAAAGTTTCCTCGGCTATTCTGATTAGTTACTTTTCATCAACAAATGTTACTGGCCCTGCTTTTTATCGATGTTTATTTTCGAAGTTTGGCTCATACAACGCTCTATATTACAGAGGCTTGAAATCCAATATTTGCATCCGAAACAGATTTTGATCCGCTATAGCAGACAACATAATCGGGATATCCCAAGTGCCGCGATCGCTTGAGGAAAAGCACCGTATGGTGTACTATTTGACCAATTTTCAGCTTCCATACTGATTTCATCGCCCTGCTAATTGCCTTCAAAAACTGTTCAGAGTAGCACAAATCAGTTCTACCAAAAGAGAAGATATCAAATGCCACGCGAGCGTCTTGTTTGTGTTGATCCGAGAACCACATGCCATATTTTTGGGCAAAAAACTCGCAATTTACTGCAAACTCCGCCATGTTTGGTATCAAAATTTTCAGTGAAAAACAAGCTTTCTAATACTGTAGAGAATTGTGGGATACAAGGAAAAGAGAGAGTACTTTTGGCCAGTAAACATCCCCATGGACGCGTCACATTTTCGCGGGAATATTAACATTTTTCACGCAACCACTAGACCGGATCGGTTTTTGTTTGTTAAAAATGTCGGATAACTTAGACTTAATTCAAATTGAGAAGTTTAAGAACCCTGTAAGTGTTAGCGATGATTAGTGCTTGCAACATGTTCGTAAACAAAGTGTATCATCAGAAGACATAATTTTCACTGTACACATCGGATACGATTGTTTCCGATGTTTGCATGGAGCAAAGTAAGAACGCCTATTACAAGAGCCCTGTTGCAGCTATGTCTTCTTTCGTTTGGATGTGTTGTAAAGAACGACAGAAGAAAGGGCATTTAGCTCTGAATAATCAAGAACCCCCTTGGTCGACGGCGACTCGTATTTTCCGCCATCTTTATTTTAGTAGTAAGACTGCAGATAGAATGCGGGCTCAAATGTCCGGAATTTCTGGCCATGAGTTTCAACATGGCGCTTTCGCGAGCAAAATCATTCAAGCGCCGCGGCCGATGAAAACGCCTGCACTGCAGGCTAGAAGCAGGACGACTGCATAACATTGTCTTTACTTGAGGGCTAACGACATTGCACATTTACAAGGGGTCTGGAAATGAGATTAAGACCCCTTGTAAATTTTTGAATATATAGTCTCGTCATTTTCTTTAACGGTCACTTAAGATCACTTTTCAGGAAAATGTATGTTGAATAGCATACGAAACGTCAAGTTTATAAAAATGCGAGAGCTCATAATCTTTATCACTGTTGTTTATGTTTTATTTTTGTAATTATGCTGACTAATACGCTCTATGCAGCTGGTGGTCAATCTTGTGGTACAACAAACGCCATGCTGGGACCAAAGAAGCGGCACTGGGACAAGACAAACAAAGAACTCCGTAACTTTGTTTGTGTTCTTCAGGGCGTTTCCTGCCTTTCAGCATTCTTTGTACCATGTATCTGAAAAGCTGTAAAGGGCTTAAAAGAGACAACAACAACAGTTATTTTCTTCACAAAACATGAGAGGTAGTGAGCAGCAGGGAGTACCAGAAACACTAATCGAGGCGGGTCAACACCTACGATTTAAGGGTGTATTAGTTTCATCACAGTTAGTAACTATGGTTTTTTTTTTCGCCAGCTTTTTTGGACATAGGCCTACCCGTGGGGAATGGGCACGAACGGGACTTATAGGTCCCATGCCAGGTGAGGTCCCCACCAAATCCCATAAACCGTAAAGGTTGGCCACACCACCAGGGTCTATGTGCCCTACTCTTTTCGCACAGTAGTGCGGGTTCTTTAACGTCCCACAAGAAGGGAGCAAGGGACAGCGTAGTGGTGAGAGCGCTCTCCTCCCACCAATGTGGCCTGGGTTCAAATCCCGGCGTCGACGCCATTTGTGGGTTGAGTTTCTTGTTCGTCCTCTCCTTTGCTCCGAGAGGTTTTTTCTCCGGGTTCTCCGGTTTTTCCCTCTTCTCAAAAACCAATATTTCCAATTCCAATTCGACCAGGACAACTTTTTTATTTATTTATTTAATTATTATTTACAGGAACAAATCAGTGAAAGTGCTGTGAGACGAGACCTGCGGTTTTTTCGTTTTCGTCCTTATCCGAGAAGACTAGAAAGTCAAACCATTTGAGGATGTCAAAGGCAGCGCTTTCTTCTCAGTTATATTATTAAAGAGCCTGAGTGTTAGTCCTGGGGTTTGAACCCGAGACCTCACGCTCAGCCGACCGGCGTTTTCCCAACTGAGCTAACCAGGCGGCATCCGTTCATCAAACTTAAAAGACACATGGAAACCCCGTGGCATGGGGTGATCATTCAAAGTCGTTGCCAGAGTTGATCAGCAAAATAAATATAAATGTTCCAGCACTCGGAAGGATTGTCGCTGAAAAAATGGGATATTATTTTCCAGCTCTGGCAGTACTTAGGTTCACGACATGACATCCTTTGCTTTGATATGTTGCCTGCGTGTTCAAATCGATGTAATAGTTTTTCATTATTAGATTTAAAAAAGAACTTCCTGAAAAGAATAAAATAGACTACTTTACTGGTACTTAATTTCCCAGTACTTAATTCGTGATTTTGGCGTGTCAGTGTTTCGCCGGGTTTTATTTCAATAGGCAACTGTGTACGAAAAAGGGGCATTAAAGGTTGCATTCCTTTTAGCCAGTCTAAATCTGGATTTTGCGATCGAAAATTCGATTTTTTGTTGCTTTAAGGACTAAACCAATCTAAGATTGCAATCCGAACGAACTACCTCTGAACGTGGATCGTTCAGATTGGTATCTCAATCTGGTTTCAGATCTTTGTTCTATTTAATGAAACTGCTTTTCGATCACAAAAACGTGCTCGTTCATCAATAAACACGGCAGGTCAAGGTTAGTTCAGGCAAAAGTTATTTTCTACTCCTTCGTTGTTCTATGCCGCTAAAGAATTGTAGTATACTAAACTCAAGTTCCACTGTCACTTAGATTTCTCACCACAAAACTATACTGGCCAATGTCTGTGTGTCAAGAGCTCGCTTCTCAGCGCTTGAGAGTTCGTAATTGTCTTCTGACTTTTATTGAATCAAATTCCAGATAATTTTAAGTGGACGCTGGAGTCCCAGCATGAAACACCACTAATTAAAGAGCAAATGTTTTTCCTTTTTCCACGAGAAGATGCTTAATTTAGCAGAAAGACGTTAAAGACGATGCGTTACAATTGAGAAGAAGATCGGAGCGGCAGGCAGCTTCTGTATGGATCAATCTTATTTCAGATTTTTGTTCCGGCTAGCACGAAAATCCAAACAATCTGGATTGTCCAATCCAAAAAAAGTTTGGCTAAAAGGAATGCAACCTTTTTTTTCGATTCAAGCGTAACTAAGTGACTAAGGTGGGTCTATAATTGGCCACAGAATAGACTAAAATGGGATAGGGACTCTGAGAGGGCAGACATACCCAGCAAAAATTAACCTTATTTTTCCCCGACCGAGGGAAAGGAAATTTACTTATTCGAGTTATCCGACTTCGAGTTAACCGAGTAAAAATGACTGGCTATGTTACCAATGTTATATAGCTGCCGGTCAGCGGTTGTTGGCGTACAATCAAAGATGGCGGACAATTTGGCGGCGGATTGTTGTTGAAACGCTCTCTATACGTGTATGGACTCTTTTTATGGCCAGATGCAATGATTAACCTTCTTCCGTTTCCTTTGACGTTGCAAGATAGTTCAGCTTTTTTAAAAAAGATATGTACCATCACCCAAGTAGAGTCGCCAAGACCGGACGCGTGGTTGCTAGGGATGTAAGAGAGTCTACAGGCTTTTGCTCTGTTAACAGAATGCGGCTCTCAGCAGGTTTTTTACATTCACTTTTTAATTTATACAGGGTGCAAACTTCGGTTTACAGTACAGCTTACAAGCTCAGGCGACTCCGGTGATCGAAAGACCGCATGGAAAACAGGTAACAAAGAAAGTGAAGAATTTGATGTGCTCGAACGCTCAAGATGACGATAATAACACTAAAACTGTCTTCATTTTCAATTCACGGTATAATTGTTTGCTGTTTACTAAAGATGAAACACCTAAAAAGCTTTTAAGCCTGAGAAAAAAGAATCCACTGATAGAGCATACTGTGCCACACAATATGAGTATTAACGCGTGTTCAGGAGAAATTTTGACATTACAAACTTATTACACACCAGCTGCAGCAGTTGTTCGAAGGCCGGTTAGCGCTAACCCAGGGTTAAATTTTAACCCGGGTCTCTTTTTCTTTTCATCAAAAGCATTTTCTCTGAAAATTTTCTCTGTTCTTTTTAGAGTAGCCAATCATCAAATTGTAGACAAAAAGAATTAAACTGAATTTGCCTTTTAAGCTTTCATATCTGAATTCAAATTTCGTACTAACCCTGGGTTATCTTAACCCGGCTTTGAACAACCCGGCCCAGGGCCCAGTTGTTCGAAGGATGGTTAGCGTTAACCTAGGGTTAAATTTTAACCCGGGTCTCTTTCTTTTCATCAAAAGCATTTTCTCTGAAAATTTTCTCTGTTCTTTTTAGAGTAGCCAATCATCAAATTGTAGACAAAAAGAATTAAACTGAATTTGCCTTTTAAGCTTTCATATCTGAATTCAAATTTCGTACTAACCCTGGGTTATCTTAACCCGGCTTTGAACAACCCGGCCCAGGGCCCAGTTGTTCGAAGGACGGTTAGCGCTAACCTAGGGTTAAATTTTAACCCGGGCTTCTCTTTCTTTTCACCAAAAGCACTCTCTCCGATAATTTTCTCTATTCTTTTAAAAGTATCCAATCATCAAATTGTAGGCAAACAGAATTTAACTGGGTTTGCCTTTTAAGCTCTCATATCTGAGTTCAAATTTCGCACTAACCCTAGGTTATCTTAACCCAGCTTCGAACAACCCGGCCCAGGCTATTAAGTGAAACCCACCCCGAACCCCCACTTCAGGTATTTTTGTAGACATTATTTGAAAAGCTTATCCTGAGAACAATCCATATCAGATTATTTGCAATTATTGATTATGCAGTTGCTGCGCATGTCCCATTGTCTGTATGGCAGCTTTCCCTTTTTCCTAAATGTAAAATTTGTATTCAGCAAACACAGAAAAATTGAGGCAAGTCAAGAAAAACTTTTTTCGCTTTTTCTCTAGCCTGCAACACAGATGTAATCTTACACTGTTAAGCAAGGTCTGCAAAAAAGTGCCAAGATCTGAGCCCCCAACAATGAATTTCCAGAATTGCACTTCAAATTTTGCTTTGACCTGATAAACTAACTGAACGATGGCTTTTTTAACAGGCCAATGATGGCCTGTACTCAAATCCTGGTACACACCTGGAACTCAGAACAAGGATATCGGAGATGTTTCAAGTGCAGGCTACTTCTCCTACTTCTCTCTTTTTTGATATTGTAATATTGTTTGATGTATTACCGGTAATAACTGTTTTGGATGAGAAAATACAAATTCACTGATAAATTGAATTATTTGAACTTTATCTTTATCTTGCTAAAATGCTGTTTTAGGGTGTTCCTGAATGGAAACAAAGTGCCTATAGCAGAGAAACTGGTCCTTTGACAAGACCATCTTCAAACACCAGGATTGATAATGGCACAGAATATCGCCACACCATATCACCACCTCAAGATGTTGATCATCCTCCTTCCATTTTACGTGAGTATGCAATCTTTTTGAAAGGTGCATGTACATGTGGAAAACTGTAAACAGATTTATGTGTGTTCCGCGTGAAAACTCCAGATAAAAATAACAAAATGGCATAGTTCTGTTTCTTGTAAATGCACAGCTTTCACAATTGATAACAATTGTGATTGCACATTTAACTTTTGCTGATTACTTTTACAGGTTCTTTTTTTGTGTTGCATCATTTCATATTAATTTTATTGCAGAATATTCCTATTCAAGTGTTGACGCAGTGCAAGATTCTAAGCAGAATTTTGCAACCCCATCTTTCAGAGAACTTCACAAAGTTCAGCGCCAGGTTTTAAAGCCTGCCCCAGCATATGTGACAGACCAAACATCTACATCTGGAGCTTCAGCAAGTTTTATTAAAGTGATGCCAGAAAACTCTTATGAGGACAGTTTACCGAGTCGACATTCATTTAGTGCTGGTTCTCAGGCACAGTCCAGAAGTAAAACACAAGTTTTCCTTCCAGGTGAGAAAAGCTCTTGTTGCAAGTATCTTTTTGTTGATAATTACCTCCATAATGTAAAGCTTAGCCTGTGATCAAGCTGTCCATCTGGGGGATGGGGACTAAAAATCACCAGGAAATGGTGAACGAGAAAATAGAAGAGGGGTGCCCTTGATTGACTTGCTTTACTCGCCAAGTTTTGCCCTTTTTTTCATACATAAATACACTGTTTATGGGTAGCCATCATGACTCCTGAAGGAGGATCTTGAGATTATCCCTATATTAAGATCTCTCCTTACAGATAACCCACCCAGCCCAGGAAAGGTTGGCCACACCACTGGGGTCCACATGTACATGTACAAGTACGTCCCCTACTCTTTTTAAACAGTGGTGGGGGTTCATTTATGTCCCACAAGATAGAACCAGGTAAGTGAAAATGCTGAGAGAAGGGACCTACAGTTTTTCCTCCTTATCTGAGAAAACTTGAAAGTCTAACCATTTGCAGATGTTATTACAAAGGCAGCACTTCTCAGTTATTTAAAGACCCTGAGTGTTATTCCGGCTGGGGTTTAAACCCGTGACCTCCCACTCAGCAGACCTGCATTTTTCTAACTGAGCCAACCAGACAGGGATATTTGACAATTATTCCTCGAGCCCAAATGGGCTCTGAGTCAATAGCTTTGGCCTCATGGGCTATTGACTCAGAGGCCACGAGGGTGAGGGGAATAATTGTTTTAGTAAAATCCAACTAGTTGCCCAAAAACATCGAGAATAAAAAAACTTTAGCTAGTTAAAGCTACACTTTAGCCCTTTTTTGCCACCAAAAAGTCCGCGCTTTTCGCTACTAGTGGGCTATAACATATAGCCAAGTAGTAGCTCAACCAATCAGAATGCAGCATTGTTGATAGACCACTAGTTGGATTTTACTAAAACCAAGTAGCCTGGTCCTAGGTTATACAGAGCTGAGGGACAAATTGAAACATAAAATCCACATTTTGCAAAGCCAAATATCCAAGAGTTAGTGAACTACTGCAGTAAGCCTGTGTTAAGTGGTCCCCCAGTCAGTGATTGGCCAACTGACAGGTTCCTCATATATATTGTAAAAGAGGTGAGAGAAATGATTACTTAATGCCACTTTTCTGAGGACTATAAGATAGACTCCTTTGTTTAAAGACACCTAAAGTTGGTCCCTGCCTTTCTTTACTCCTTTTATTTGACTCTCTATAAGACAGACATCTCTCTAAGATGGACACTTAGTTCTGGTCACAGAGCCATGTCAATCTTAGAGAGAGCTGACTCTCTGGAAATATGTTGATGATACCACTCTCGCCGAGTCAGCATCCAAGAACGAAACCAGTTGCTTTCATTCATACGTTGATGAACTAGTTCGACAGTCTGAAGCTGATGGTTTTCAGCTGAATGAGTCTAAGTGTAATGAGCTGAGAATATCCTTTTCTAGTTCACCTAGAACTGTAGACCCTATCACTATTAATGATAAGCAAATAGAGGTTGTTTCGTCCGCAAAGCTATTAGGAGTTTTAATTTCAGACGACCTCAAGTGGAATGTGCATGTTAATCATATTTGCAAAAAGACCGCAACACGCCTGTATTTCCTAAAGCAGCTAAAACGTGCAAAGGTCAGTCCGAAGGATATGTTACTGTTCTATACAACCTGCATTCATCCCGTCTTAGAGTATGCATGCCCAGTTTTCCATAATGCATTGCCGCAGTACCTATCTAATAGCTTGGAAAGACTGCAAAAGCGCGCATTGCGGATAATATATCCTGACCTATCTTATGCTGAAGCTCTAGTAGCTGCAGGCATTACTTCACTGTATGAGAGAAGACAGGTGCTGAGCGAAACTTTATTCGATCAAATTATAGAAGACCCAAGCCATAAGCTACATGATCTACTGCCGCCACGTAACGAGTCTACTTACTGCACACGATCCCGGCGATATTTTGAGCTACCGATCTGTAAGACACATAGGTTTAGGAAAACTTTTATTATGAACCATAGTTTCAATTATAATTAGGTTGTAATATTTTATCTTGTATAATATAAATGTTATTGTAAAGTATTTCGTAATTCAGCCGCTTCGGCGGCTGCAAGGAATTTGCTAATAAATCTATCTATCTATCTATCTATCTTTAAATAGGAATTGGCTGTTTTTGCAGGTGACAGGGTGATATTTGCTGAATCACCATCAGCACCAGGTATACCTATTGTTTACAGGCTTCCCGAGGAAAGACAGGCTAATCCTGACAGACTCAATTTAGACAGGTACCTTTAAAAATTTCTTGAAATTCAGCAAAATTTATAAGTCTTTTTTTTTAAGATGCTAAAACTCAAATAGTACATGTACTATGTGGGAAAGCACTTGGGTAGTGCAGTGGTGAGAGCACTTACCTCCCACCAATGTGGCCCAGTGTGGGTTCAAATCCCTGCATCAAGGCTATAATATTATGTTGATTGAGTTTGCTGTTGTTTCTCTCCTTTGCTTCAAGAGGTTTTTTTCCAGTTGGACCTAAAATGGTAGATGAAGTTAACCACTTTGCGGATGTGCTGCCTCTAAATTGTTATTTATTTATTTATGTGGAAGTACATGTACAGTGTACTGCCAAAGAAGTTTCATTTGAATGTTAACACCATGGGATTTTTTGCATACACACTTAAGTTACAACCAAAATACGAGACTCTATTATACACTCTGGGATTGACTAAAGGAATCAAATTTTGAGTTTTGAGGCCTGAATTTCAAGGTTACTGACTAGATTGCGGATGTTTTTGACATGCCAGCCTTTGACTGAAACTGAAGTTAAAAAATGCAAATTCGCTCAAGAGCATCTTTAATTCATAGCTACTTTTCATTGTACCAGATCATTATTAGAACTCACCATACTTTGCTTGATGGATGTACCGGTACTTAAAGAGTAATTTTTGCTCATATTGTTTAATATTAGGAGGAGATTGGCAATATGCCCCATACTTGAGGGTGAAGACTACCTTCGTCTCTTGAACTTTCAACACAATTTGATTAACAGAATCTCTCATCTTGAAAATCTCAAAAGGCTAATCTTCCTGGATTTTTACGATAATCAGATTGAAGAGATTTCAGGTCTGTGTGCCCTGAGATCTCTTAGGGTCCTCATGTTAGGAAAAAACAAGTAAGTATTTTTGATACCGAAAATAGGATACAGTCATCACTCTCTAAGCCTTTAGGACAGGCACTGTGTGTCAGTCTTAGAGAGATGTCCATCTTTTAGAGAGTTAACTTAAAGGTGTCCGTCTTAGCGAGGTGTCTTTCTCATAGAGGTGCCATTAAAGAGAGAGTTGACTGAACAAGTATGAAAACTAGACCTTGTACTTGAAGGTTATAATGTACTTATGTACACTTCAGGTCAAAAGTTTAAAATTGCTGCAGATGGTAACTAGGCACTTGTTTTTGGAAATGGTGTAGAAGTTAGCTTTGGGAAAGGAGCTAACATGTTAAGCATTACACAAATGTAGCTGTAATCACACAGATAGTATAATAAGGGCTTGGCAAGCCACACCACTGTAAGTAATGAACACTTTTAGGTCTTGTTCAAAATAAGTCGCATGTGCTTACAAGCCAAAGTTCCCACCTAAGAATTGTCTGTGAATGATGTGACCCTTAAGGCTTTTACAAGCATTCCGATCCGTTTTATATTATGTGCCACCCACAACAACTAAGTCCGCCAATTTAGACCTCCGCTGCCCGCCTATAATTAAAGAATCCTTTGTGATAGCATTCTATGTAATATGTATGACTGTGTTTTTTAACTTGCTTCAGAATAAGGAGAATCAGTAATCTTGACTCGCTTACGAAACTTGATGTGCTTGACCTACATGGCAACAAGGTTTGTTGAAACTAAAAGGCTCTCAGTAAGAGTTAAATATCATGAGTTTTCATATTTCAAAGCAGCTTAATGAAGTATTTTACATATTACGTAGACAATGTTCTGTTAAGTAAAAAAAGTTATGTTAAATTCTGAACACCTTCCAAACATTGTCCATAGCACAAACCTTTCTACTACAGTTTTCAGAGATGGTTCAACTCTTCTAACGACGTCTAAAAGAACCAAAGAAGACCCAAAAGCATTTCGATTCAACTGTCTGAACTCGTTTGACGCTACACGGTATTATATCGAGGGCAAAAAATGGTATATAACATATGTCTAATATCTTCACGTTTTTTTAGTACGGCGAAGATAACGTTGATATCTTTTCAAACGTGCTCTTCAGTGTTGGTTAAGGTGAACTATATTCCTTGATCAAACGTGCTCTTAATGAAGATCCTCATGAGTATGTAGCAGGGTTTGGAAATAGTCTCGTCCAGTAGTCCGGGACAAATAAATTTTCTTGCTGGGGGTGTAAGTGTTAAAGCTCACTTGCCCAATGGGAAACGGTGCAGGCAATTCATCCTCTAACAAAAATTAATGATTAACTAAGGCGCACAAGAAGTGGCACCGGGTAAAAAAATGTGAGAGCTGCAAGCTTGAACTCAAGTTTTTTTCAAGCCCTGCGTGTACAGTGTATCATTAATAAGAACTTATGATTTTTTCTTTTTATTATCTTCAGATAGTAAAGATTGAAAATCTTGCACATCTCACTGAGTTAAGAGTTCTCAACTTAGCTGGCAATGAAATTGTGAATGTTTGTAACGTCAGTGGAATGAAGGCCCTGGCCGAACTGAACTTAAGAAGAAATAAAATTTCTACTGTGGTATGTATTTGTTTACGTTTTTAAGTTGCTAAAACAGAGTGGGGGAGGGGGGGAGGGCGTCGGCCGAGGGGACCAGAAAGCTCCGAATTTTTCCTTTGCGTATGTTTCTAGTTTATCTGTTTTTTTTTTGTTGTTGTTGTTGTTTTTTTTTCCCGAGTCAAACGTGTAAATTTAATCCGAATGACGTCCCATAACTTCGTTTTGCTTTACAGGAAGAAATCGACTTGTTGCCAAATCTTCAAAGATTGTTTTTAAGTTTTAATTGCATAACAAGGTAAGAGCCTATGGAAGCCGGTCGTTTCGCCTACAAGTCGATTCGCCTACACTGAGGTCGTTTCGCCTACATAATATAAGTTGTTTCGCCTTCACTGGAGTTTACACATGTAATAATAGTGTATAAATATGAGTAAAGCTTACCGATGACTCTGGCATGCAAAAACAATTTATAATATCATCTGTGTAGGCCAATTAACCTTAAATGTGTAGGCAGGGCAAAACAGCTTAGATCGTGTAGGCGAATCGACCTCAGTAGCTTTCAGTGTAGGAGAATCGACTTGTAGACGAAACGGCTCGATCCTATTATGAGCTTTACCTGCCGCACCGTATAGCTACTCTTTCTAACACTTGTCTCAGTTACTTTGGTACACCGATAGTGGTGTTAATGACTCCTTTCCTTTCTTTATTTTTCAGCTTTGATGATATAACGTGTTTATCAAATTCCAATTTGCTGAATGAACTGTCCTTGGATGGAAATCCCTTTTCATCAGACCCCAGTTATAAGCAGGTTATTTTAAGGCATCTATTAAGTCTGCGCCAGCTGGATATGAAACGGATTTCGGTAAGAGTTAGATGTATTTATTCATTCGGTTTCCACTTGAATTTTGAAAATTTTGACGTCAGTTCAACGGTCTGTAAAAGTACATGTATAGGCAATGGAAAACTGCTGTGTCTGTTTTAAGCCGGTGTACGACTCTATATTTTTATAAATACAAGACTGTATATGGCTGTACGCACAACATCAGATCGTTAGGACGTCGGTACTGCTAGATCGAAGTAAAACCGTTATTGCTTTCGGCTTTAGAACTAGTAGGAAATCTTAACTTAATGAGAATGTTGTGGTGTTTTGTTGCAGGAAGAAGAAAAGAGAATAGCCTCAGTCATGGCAAGAAAAGAAGAAGAAAAAGAGAAAGAAATCAGTAAATTGGCTGTGCTAAAGGTACTCAATGTGTCGGATCGATGCTGTTTCCCTCTTGTCACAAAATCCAGAAAAATGCTGAAAACGAAATCTTGGCCCAATTTCCTAAAGAGAATACCACTATTAATCTGCCCGTTTATTCTTGTTCCTTCGGAAAGGCTTTCGGAGGGAACTCTCGAAAAGGCCTGTTTCGTTTGCAAACTGACGGGTCTAGCTTGCTGTTTCTGACTTTTGATGGGCACCAGTAGTTTGGCGGACAAAAACTGCCCAATTTATAATCCCATTTCTCCCAGTCTTGCCAGCTATTTTGCAGTTTTCTGTTTCCAAAAGTTGTCAACACTGCCACATTAAATCCCTGCTAGTATCCTCTCTACGAGCGTCAATAGTTTACTGGCGATTTCTTGTAAGGTCTGTATGTATTTTAGTTCTTCATAAATTTCAGGAAAAACGTCGTATTGCTATCAACAATGCACAGCGGCAGTGGGAAGTATCACGTGTCAAAGAAAGGTCTGCACATTATTACAACGAGTTTTATATGTATGACCCAACTGCTCACAATTTGTGACATGAAATATTGAAATAAGACATACGTAAATAGATAGAAACCTTTATTTCAATAAGGTAACTCCTTCAGTTTTTGTACAAGATAAAAACTGCTATCCATAGAGGCCCTACAAACATGAAAAAATATATTGAAAAGAAGTAATAGTGATAATTAATTACAATTAAAAATAGCTAGAAAATGTTATATAAAGAACTTAAAAATTAAATTTCAAGAAAAATCATAAAAATCTTAAAAACTAAATCTGATTAAAAATTACACAACCATGATAAAAAAGGCCTTTTTCGTACCTTCTAACTCTATAGACGGGAGTCTAAGTTTACTACCGGTCCTTGTTGTTCTTTGCCATAAATCCCTGTTATAATTAAAATAGTGGATAAAAAACTGTTGACAACGGTTGCTTAAGCACGTTGGAGTGGGGGTTTGGGGGATTGGGGGGCGTAGTAAAAGAAGGGGGGGTTATTGGATTTAGCACAGTGGAAAAGCTCAAGCACATGAAATTAGGGATCATGCAGCCGAAGATAAAAAACCAGCACATGAATAAACCATACCGGATCAGTGCACATGAAGTGTTAGTATGTGTAATCAAATGGTGACGAGTGAAATTAGGGAATAATTTCACGTGCGTTTTGTCCAAATCCTTATAATTTCCCGAGCCTTTTAGGCGAGGGAAATTATTAGGATTTGGACAAAACGCAAGTGAAATTATTCCCTAATTTCACGAGTATACCATTTGATTACCTATTAATATCATGGGTGACGAATTACGTTAGCAGTCGAGGATTTTTGACTTGTTTATCATGGATCGTATCGATCGATCGTGAACTCCACTCTCTCAAACGTTTAGAGCTGAAATTTGGCTCAAGTTTTCGGAATTTTTGGACAACATACCTCTAAGAATCCTTCTTCATGTGCTCTTTCGTGTGTTCAGGTTTTCTAAAGCGTCTTTTTATGCCCTGACATCTTCATTCATGACATTTTTAACTTCGTCGCCATCTTGAAACGGAGACGTATGGCAGGTTGCCATGGCAATTTTGTAATTTCACATGTGAAATTACAATTAACGCTGAAATTTCGCGCCAAAATTAAGGAGTAATTCGTCACCTATGATATTACAGTGGTTATTAATTAATACAGTCTATCATTTAAGTAGCTTAAGAATTAGAAACCAGCCATCTCTCCTCGCTTGTCCCCGCCACGATCGTTTCTCCTGGCGAACGTCCCCAGCGGCGAGAAGCGAGGCAGAGACGGCTGTTTTCAAAGGCTACCATTTCATTCCCCCGTGGCACCTAGAAGAAAGGAGTAATATTATGGTTATTTTAATCACACTAAATCTGAACTGTTTGCAGCTTGAAGACTGATTCGCGAAACATGACAAAGAGTGGCTCCCAGGCCCTTCAATTTTCTGGAAATGCAGATGGTCCCGGCCCTGAGCCGACAGAGAATAATACGTAAGTACATTGGCTGAGATGACGCTGAAATTTTCACCCCATCACGAGCCATCTAATGGACAAAGATCCCGTTTTCGTCTCGGTCATGCAACGCTCCTCCCCAAGGGATGCCAAGAGTAGGAGTTGATGGAGTAGAAGAAGGAGTATTAATACTTCTTTATTATTCATTCAAAATATTTCCCCAATTCTGATTGGTTAAAAGCACACGCATAATTCACCATAACCAGTTACTGATGACCAAATTTGGAAGAATTTTGTGTTTAATGAGGAAATGACGTCAAAAATGCGGCCCGCTGCAGGTTAAGGCACCTTTACCAAGAAGACCTGGGGACGAGGTTGAGTTGTTTTGGTTGTGAAAAAAAAAATGACGAACATTTCACTCGTTTCACTCGTTCAAACTACAGCTTCGAGGATTTCTTTAAAATAATGGCCGAGCGCGCAGCGTTAGGTTAAATCCCAGAAACCAAAAACGGAATCTCAATACATTATATATCCAGAACAAAGCGCTCTTAACTAAAGTTAATTTCCGTTCAGATACCCGGATGAACGCAGAATTTCAGGTCGACAAAAGCATTGTGATACATGTATCTACTTTTTGGGTATCTACGTTTCTTACCACAACCTTGAATTTCTTTTTTTGATTTAGGAACAGGGATACTGTCCGTTCCCCCCTTAGTATATGCCACCTGGCGGAGCTTGATAATGACACACTTTACCTGTATGGCCCAGGCTCCTTGGATGCACTGGATCGTAACTGGGGTAACCAAGCCGTGCAGGCTGTGAGCGCCATCTCCTTCAAATTCATCGACTTTGACAGCATCGTTCCTCATTTGTACAAGATAAGAGCTCGATTCCCTTCTCTGCTGGTGAGTATACCACGTAAAAAACATGACTAACCGGATGCCAAGTTGTAATTGTAATTATAAATTGTAATTATAAATTGTAATTAGTTCATCTACGAAGCACTTACACTGTAGGAGCTCTTAAGAACCCGTTTAAGTGTGTCCCGGTATTTCCAGATCGAATTGGAATTTGGAAGTGTTGGTTTTTAAGGAGAGGGGGAAACCAGAGTAAAAACCTCTTGGAGCAAAGGAGAGAACCAACAGCAAACTCAACCCACATATGGCGTCGACGCCGCGATTTAAACCCGGGCCACTGGTGGGAAGCGAGTGTTTTTACCACTGCGCCACCCCTCCTTCCCTAAGTTGCCCTTTAGCATCGGTGTATTGTGAAAAGTGTCACCCGTAGAGACGTCTTTCGTTTTTGGTATCTTAGTACAGCGCATATAACTGGTCAAAAAGGTTTCTTTCATTCGAACATGCTTTCTCATGGAAATTCGTTTGAAAGTTTCCGATCCCACCAGGCCCTTCAGAGTTGGCCGAATTCTCAAAGAAATTTCCTGAAAATAGCAAACATAAGACCTCAGAGCGTTGAAACAAACGAACCCTTTGTCTTACTCCGGCTCCAATCAGGAAATGCGATAGAGGTCTATAGTGTGGCAAAGCAAACAGTCAGTAACTCAAACTTATTTTTGCATTGTAGGGCCTTACATTTACAGAAACAAACATCAAAAGTTTGCAGCAAATAAACTCTTTATCCCTACTAAGAAGACTTGATCATCTCAGTATAAGCAGCGAAGGAAACCCTGTCACAACTTTTACTCTTTGGAGACCATATGTGCTTTTTCGTCTGGCACACTTTTCTCTTAGAAAAATCAACGATATCGAGGTTAGTTAAGTAACCCATATTTTCCTCCATTTGAGGGATAACGCTTTATTTCAATGTTCATGATCTTGTTTCTCTTCCATTCAACGATATCCAGGTTATGAAATGAAGAAATGATTGTCGCAGTTAACGCAATTTATGCAATCGCGTAGAGAAGCCTGAAAAGAAAAAAATTCAGGACTTCAACGGGGTTTGAATCCGTGGCCTCGCGATTACGGGGCGATGGTCTACCAACTGAGCTATGAAGCCACTGACGTTGGAAGCAGGTCAATTGTGGGTTCATATGTTCCCGTGAAAGAAATGAGTGTTAATGATATTTATCCAGGTTTGTTAAGTAACCCGTATTTTCCTCCATTTGAGGGATAACGCTCTATTTTAATGTTCATCGCTTTGTTTAGCCTTAGAAAACAGCCGACGTCTGGCGACGCTATCACTGATTTCCCCGCCAAATGACGTCTGAGAAACGAGCGGAGAAATTCCATACTGATGCACTACCCAGATCTGGGTAGTGCTTCTGATTGGTCGTGCCCTGTGGGAAATTTGATTCAACCAATCAGAAACACTACGCAGACCTGGGTAGTGACGCGTCATCAGTATGAAATTTCTGCGTTCGTTTCTCAGACGTCATTTGGCGGGGAAACCAGTGGTAGCGTCGCCAAATGTCGGCTGTTTTTTCAGGTAACATTTTGTTTCTCTTCCATTTATGGTGGTCCAGGTGACGGCTGAAGATAATGTTGCCGCTGAAAAGTTGTTTGGAACGTTGGCTCACATTACTACATCTCAGCTTCCTCAATCCAGACTCCTCACCATGTTGGGAGATTCAAGGTAACATGCAACCTCGTTTCCAGGTTTCTTTCCTACTCGTACCCTGGAAACGAGGTTTGGTAAAATGTAAGCTGTAACTTATTCAGTCCAGCTTTACCTGAAAACGAGATTTCAATTTATTTCGTCGTTCACTAATAAGACTTTAATTCGCCTGTCATGTGGACCATAAGAAGTTTTGGTATTAGTATAGCCTGTGAGCAAGCTCTCCTATTTGGGCGAGCGAGCAGCGAAGCCGCGAGGGGCCGCCCCCGCTTTCGCGTCTCCCCTCGCGTGCCTCTCGCGCGTCTACTTTTCACGATATTCCCCAAATGGAGTGCTGGCTCGCAGGCTTGTATTAGTAAGCGGAAATAAGTTCTCAGTTCTTCAAGGAACTTGATAGGACTTACGATTTGAGCCAGCCCGGCTGTAAATTAGGTCTTACCATAACTGTAGATGGATTATGTCTCTTGCTGGAAATAATCTATACAATGGTTATTAAACGGTAAAGTAATCGGATGGTTATATTTTTCGCTTTGTGTTGATGTTGTACTGTCATTGGTAGATTAACTGTTAGCATCTTTGCGTTTCAGGCGAAAACAAGTTCTGGATGCGGATAAGAATAAAAGAAGCGAGCCTGGAAAACACGAAAGGTAATCGTTTATCAATAGGAAATAGTAGTACTATTTTTTATTCCAAATTCTAATCTTTGGAAGTACACATTACCCTTCTGCTATCATTCCTTAGCGGCAAGAATATCCGAAGTTACCCCAGAGACTTCCGAAAATATATCGGACTTGACGCAAAGTTTTCCTAATCCATCCAAAACCTGTCGAAATTTTTAAAAAAATGCACTTTTTTGAGTGCCAATTTATTTAGCACGAAAGTACTAATTGGGGACACTGTTTTTACGTATTCCTACTGGAGACGGGACCGCCATTATAAGAGCTCATCCGAGCCACGCGAAGGTCGAGCCATTTGCAGGGAAAAGGTAGTACCTTCATTTTAAGACCATTTGTGTTGGTCTGATCCTGGGAATCGAACCTGCGACCTCCCGCTCTGCAGTCAAGCGCTCTACCGACTGAGCTAATGCTGTTACGGTAACCCGAACGTTTCGTGGGATTTCGTAGAAAGAGCCGAGAAAATGATACGAAGACCTATCTTGCGCGGTACAACAGTGTCCATTGGGATTTTTCGAGGCCTCTTTTTTGGGGACTTTCCTTTATCAGATCACATCCTGATTATGTAACCTCGCGTATCTGCTCCCCAGAACTCCCTCCACAGAATCTGTCAGCCGAGCAGGACTACAGTACTGGCCAGCGGAATCACAACGGACTCATAACCAGGTATGTGTATGTTGTCTCTCAATTTTATTCTTGGTTTCAACCTTATTTTCCTGTTTTTTCAAACTTATTTACTTTTACAAATACTTTTACATGACCATACCCAAAAACAAAGGAAAATAGAATTTAAACCAAGTTTAAGATTGAAGGGCAATTATGTTTTTGTGGCCACTGTTCTACTATACTACGCAACCGTTTTTTTGTGTCGCCACGCTATGCTCCTCCCACAGGCGTCGCGTGACCACAAAAAAAACGGCTGCGTTGGAGAGTACCAGCGTTCCGGTACTTAGAACAAGCAGAGCACAGACTTGTCTTCTATTTGTTTCGTAGGAAGCAGAAGAGAGAGGAACATTTGCTGTAAACTACATGAAGGAGATCGCTCACACCGCCATTCTCACAGAACGAAAGAAAAAGAAATTAGATGAGATCCTACCGGATCTGTTTTGTCAAATGGTCCAAACGGCTGTAGTGGACCTTGCAGATTTGGATAAGTTTATGAGAAACGGCTTTGAAAAATTAAAACAGAAATAGAAGATACAGACAAATTATTGCACTGGCCCTCTGACGTAAACAGAATCTCTTCCATCACGCCATCTTCCCCTTCGAGAATTTTTAATTTTTTAGATTTTCGATGAAATAGTGTAGGGGTGTGTTCGAGCAACTCGCTCGCTACACGATGAGGTACCAGGAATCTGATTTACATCTTGCTTTTATGCTTTTTAATCTTCTAACTCTTTTCTACTTTTCTCTACTTTACTCAACCTTACTCTAACTTACTCTACCTTACTCTACTCCCTAGTTCAAGTATAGTAGCGGTTTTAATAGCCAAAGGTGGACATGTTTGGGTTAGCTGACCGGAAGAGTTCCGTCCTATTGTATATCTTATCGCGTGTACTGCAACAGGTTTGCTATTGTTAGGAAATAGATTAGCTTACGCACAGCCGCAACTGACAAGTACCATAAAGAACTAAGGTCAGCTCTAACACCACAAACACGACCATCTGTTAGAAACATGTCAAGCGAATAACATTCCTAATATGGCAACAAGTAAATTCGCGAGCTAAGAATAAATCAAAGTACAAGTAAAAACAAAAGATCAAAACAGGAAAACAGTACGTGGACGAAAACAAGACTTAATGAAACAAAAACTAAACTTAAAAGATAAGATAGATCCGTCTCAAAAATAACTTTCAAAATACTTCACAACAATAGTTAAGAAAGACACCTGATATCAGACTCAAAAACAGTTCCACAAGAGTCACAAGATTTGTCACGGTCACGGTTGGCTCGGCCAAGTGTATATTTAAAGCCAAACAAGTTATATTGTTATTTATTCCTAGAGAGCGTAAGCGAGGCTTTAAAAACGTTCAGCTAACGTGGCGACCTCCTTAAGAGATACGCTCTTTTTCCCTTGAGTGATAGTTTGAGGTTCTTTCTGAGCCACAACTGACTAGATAAATGTTCAAATGCTTGCATTGTATGACCAAATTAAATGAAAAATAGAGGACGCGGAGAGTGAAAAATGGAAATTATATAAAAAGTGAAGATTGGGGTTATGAAAAGTACGTGTAATAAAGAGTTGAATGTTTATACTAAATATTGTGAAAGGTTTGAACCCAGGAGTCATTTCAAAAGTAGGTTGAGTTTGATCGTACGGGTGAACGTAGTCCTGAATAGGACTGTTGTTGTTGACAGTGACTGACGTTTCGAAAACCTGTGCGGTAGTCATCTTCAGCGTCAAAGTGAGTTGTATCACGTCAGTTGATGGTATTATACTCTGGTTATTGATCTGATTGGTCTAAATATTACCCATTAAGAAGTCGAGGAGCTGACTCGCCCCAGTCGTCTCTATTTGGATCGCAACTTCCCATCACCCATCGCGCTCCCATTAACCGCGATTTTCTCGTTAATATTGATAGGAGACTGAGAGACGACTGGGGACGAGTAAGGTCAGGGAGCGTTAATTCCGTATCAGGTAGTGTACACTATGACGTCATTTGACCATAACCCCAGTTTAAGTGAATAACAGTAGCCCTAATTTGTACAAGAAAACAAACTCCTATAATATACTGGTAGTTGTGGTCGAACAATATATCCTCATGTAAATCGCTACCTCACGAGTTTCTTAGTGAGAGGGGCGAGCTTTTTAGGCCGCGACGACGCGGCCATATTAAAAGGACGAAGGACGTTTTTGAAAGTCTAGCAAATCTCCTGTTCCACAGTAAGCACTGCAGTGCACTCCATGTTTATATTGAAACACTTAATGATTCGAGGGAGACAAAACTAAATGACGTCATCAACCAGTCATTTAGTGCTTTGGTATAACGCCCACGAAAAAAGTCTTAATAATTAGACATGGCCACCATTCGCGGGTAACTGCACTATTACCCAAGATTTTGCAATGTTGCTTGGTAGCTAATTGAAGTGAGGGCTGCGATTGGTATTTTTCTATGATTGATTGAGTTATTGATTTTTATTGCCTTTTTACAGTCATATAAATGAAAGGAAATGAAAAAAACATTTCGTTACATGAAATTCACACGAAACTAAAAAGAATCTCAAAGACGAGGAGTTGACTATATGATGACTCCCAGAAAACGAGAAGTAGTTGTCAATTGATTTAGTGAAACCGATTAGTATTCTTCCTTAATTAGATTCTATACAAAAGTTTTGGTACAAATATCTTAAAAGCCTTCGTTTACACATCTTGAGTTAACGATAACGTTCGTTTATAACAGAAATACAAATTTCTACTTGTTTCTCGGATTTAAACCATTTATGCCGAAAAACTTCCGCGCAATCCATCAAGAAGAGGTGAACGTGTTAAGGGAGCAGTCTGGTTAAAAGAATTGTTTTTCGTTGATTTCCGCCATTTTTCTTAAATATCTAATCAATATTTCCTTCAATCAAAAAATGACCCCATTAGTGGGAGTCCTTTGTTCAATAATTTTTTGAGAATTTTTGGATGATATTTCGAATGTTTTAATGTATAAAATAATTAGGATACGATTGATCCTTCGGTTTACGTAAGGAATTTGGGAACGATATTTGACAATTCAATTAGTAAGGATACTCATATAAATCAAATTTGTAAGACCGCTATTTACCATATTCACAATATTCGTAGAATTTCTAAATATCTTTCACAGGAATCCCTTAAAACGTGAGTTCATGCTTTCGTTACGTCCAGACTCGATTATCGTAATAGCCTACTTGAGGCCTTCCCAAATATCATGTATAGTGTTTTCACTCACGTGGCCAGCATCTATCCAAATTTATTGGAACAAAAGAATGCGTTTGCATAAGAAAAGAGTTCAACTCCCACAGGATTGGTTTGGGCAACCAACATGGCCGCCGTTTCATTGTTTTGGGACACCAATATGGCCGCCGTGACGTCATGTGAAAACACTATAAGTGGACTACAAAGAGTACAGAACGCTGCAGCCAGATTGATAACGAACACTAGAAAGTATGATCATACAATAGCTGTCCAGCTTTATATAACCTTTACTGGCTACCTGTTTTTTACCGCATCTATTTTAACATTTTAATTATTACATTTAAGGCTATATATGATATGCCACCTAGCTATATTAGTAACTTAGTGTCTTAGTGTCGTGTTCTGTTTATTCCCTTAGATCGAATTCTTCACATATTTTTGGACCATCCCAGGGGGCGCATGCTATCTACATTAGGAGCTCGCTCATCACTCAGCATTTTTAAGAAAAAACTTAAAGACACTTTTCTTAATATAGGTTACAAGGAGTACGTTTTCTTGGGGGTGGTCAATTGTGTATTTTTAGTATTAGGTTTCATAGATATTTCTTATAATTCATCTATCTATATTTTTAAATCCATGTAAAGCGCTTTTTATCATTTTAATGTTAAAAGGCGCTATATTAAGTGAATGAATTATTATTACTGTTAGGAGGGGGATGCTTAAAATTTTGAGAAAATTGGAAATATTGGATTGGGCTCCTGACACAGGCTAGTCAATCTCGACACAAATACCGGTCAAGCTTACTTGTTTTCTTGTATTCTTAACTCCTATTTTATTTCCTGAAAATCCCTTGTGATGAATGCAACATGTTTATATCTTGTATCGTTTCATTTATCGTTTGTTTTGTCTGTTTGCTTTAACAACCTCGTTTCCAGGGTCCTCTAGATCGAGAGATGACCGGGAAAAGGAGAGTATCCTGCCGCCTGGGAACCAATTTGTTTTATTGCTATTTTTTGACATTTTCGACCAAATATAAATAGTTTTACTTTCATCTTCTAAGTTTTTCACAACCGTGAAATGTATCCAGGTTTCCACCAGGTCTTTTATCAGTTGGAAATTCAAACCATTTTTTTCCAAACATGCCAACTAACTCTTTCTTCCAGTTGCTAGGAACAAAAAACAGAAATCCTTCGAATTCCATAAGCTTGAGTGGATAGACCGACGAGCTTACACTAGGCTCGACAAAGATATCAACCATTAAGCCATCGTGCCATCTGCAATTGAATGCCTTGCAGTATCTATAGCAACTATTCCTGTCCCTAAGTCTTGGGTTCCACACTCGCTCATAAATCCCGACAATTTTGTGCTGATGTAAGCCATACGTTTTAACTTCCTCGTCTTTGGGTTGGAGCGCAGGATCGCTGACCACATTTTGGAAGAAAATATCCTCGGGGAGTTCCTTTGCTACAGATTGAAAAAAAAGTATATAATCTTCTAGAGGCATGAAAATGTCTACATCATCATCCCAAGGAATAAACCCTTTATGTCTGGCGGCGCCCAGTAAAGTTCCATGCCCAAGCCAGTGAGTTAGGTTGTGGTTCTGAGCGAGTAGATGGAAGACACGGAGCATTCGTGTCATGACAAGCTGTGCTTGTCGCGTAGTGGTCTTTGTTTGGTGGCGAATGTCGGGACAGTAGAATGCTTCATTGATCAAGCCGCATCTCCCTCCGAGCTCTGTGTATAACTTAGGGCACATTTCGCCCCAGTCAAATCGAACATCGCAGTGCTTTCCCGTACGATTAGAGTAATAGCGCTCTACGATCATCAGCTTCTGTTTTCTTGCAGGAAATAAGGAAGAAAGAAACTCGATTTCAAAGGAAACAATCCACAGAAGATACGTGGCCGTCGAAACAAGGATAAATAAAAATAGGACGGCAGACTTTCTCATATTGCTTGATCATGAGAGCCACCATATTA